>VZTO01002690.1:0-14370 GCA_013400615.1 Syrrhaptes paradoxus | reverse complement strand
TGCTCAGCACCCCATGGCCAAGGTGAGCTCATTCCGGGCTGGTTCGTGAAGGTGCAACATCAAGTTCCCCTTAGGTAGGCACACACGGCCCCCAGCGAGGCGCCCGGAGGCGGGCGGATGCTTTAAGGCGAGGAAGGAGAGCGATGCCATTGCAGAGCTTCCTCATTGCTCCTCTCAAGCCGCTCACACATTATTTCCACAATAACTGCTGGGAAATAAAATTATTTCTCGTCTTCTGAGTGCAGCCAGTCCAGCATGATGGTAAACAACCATCCCCCGGGTCCCAGGAGGACCTCTTCCAGGCGAAACCGTTGGAAAATTTTAGTTTGGATTTAGTTGGGAAGTATTGGATATGGTTGGACTGGATGATCTTCTAGGTCTTTTCCAACCTTATAATTCTGTGATTCTGTGATTCTGTGAAAATGCAACTTTTCTTAGCATTTTTTTTCTGGGGTTTGAGGTTTTTTTGGGTTTCTTTTTTTTTTTTTTAAGGATGGTACAGTAATCAGAGCCAGGTTTTGCTTCACTTTGCCTTAGGCATGATGCCTAACTTGGAGATAAAAGAGAAATTCAGGTTTGCTCTCTCTGCTCACCAGGGAGAGATCAGCAGCTCCCAAAATCTCACCCTACGACAGATACAATAAATAAACATTGATTTTTTTTTTTTTTTTGCCTGGATAACATTAATCATCGCTTGACAGAGTTACACCGGAGAGCAAAGCAGGGCTGCACGCTGCCCAGCGTCGGGCACACAGCTCCCAACCGAAGAGTCGTAATTACTCGACGCCGTGTGCTGAAGGGCTGAGGTTCACCCCCAGCTCTGGACATCTCCTTTCAGGGGTCCCACGAGCACCCCGGCTGCCCTGCGGGTGTTATTAGCGGGGATTTAGAGCCGCTTTTCACCGCTCACAGAGAGATGCTGGAGGCAAAGCAGCGTCTGAGACGTCCGCGTGCTGGAAGGTGAGTTCCAGATAATGAAAATCGAGCTGGTTGGATCCTCCCCCCGAGGCAGCAGCAACCTGCCGAGATGCCGACATCTCCTGCCGTTGGAAAATTAACCTCCATCAACCATCAGCCACGTCTCGCCCTGCCTTTTTCCTGCCTGACAAGCCAACTGCTTCACCCGGAGCCATCCGAGGTGGAGACGTGGAACCCAGGAGGGGTCTAGGGCTCAAGAGCTGCCCACCTGGAGCTTGAAGACTGCCTAGAATGGGGATAAATTAAATTAAAACCCCACGCCTCGGATTAGATATTGTACCTGCTGGCAGCCGGGTGGTTGGGTCACTCTCTGCTAAAGAACCCCCAAATATTTCTCCACGTCCTCGTGGGGGAAGGACCGTCCCGTCTCCTTTCCTACTCATCTCCTGCAAGATCTTCCGTCTCTTGGCCAAACCAACACAAGACCTTCCAACAAGCCACCCCGGGGCTCACCAAGGAGCCTCTCGTTGGGTTTTTTTCAGCAGAATTTGGGTCCAGAGCAAGAGCAGCATTTTCTTGCAGGTGGTTACGGTAGATTCGAAAGAAAAGTATCATCAGCCTGAAATGTGGTGAGGTCTGCCAGGTTGTGTCTGTGTTATTGTTTTTACTCCTTATCCTTGTTCCCGGTCGTTAAATCTGAGTCACTCAGAAAAAAAATCCATAAAAATGCAACCTGTGCTCAAGCATGCAACTATGCCCGCTAATGGATTTTCATTGGAAGGGATGCAGAAGACAAAACAGAAAACAAAAAAAAAAAGAAGAAGAATCTTTTGAGAATCTGTGTGGCTTCTTTCCCTAAGACACCCGGCAGGTTTTGGTCTCTAGCTCCCAAAAAATTTGTCCTGAGAATGAGAGAAGACGCCCAAATTTGTAAGCAAACTCTACGTTAACTGTTCGTAAGCTGGGCTTGAAGTTTAATTTCATGGCACCAAAATCTGCACGATTTCAGCTCAAAGGGGAAAAAATACTAATAAACGCTAAGGTGTGAAACGAACCGTTCGGTGGCCTTGGCACGTGGTGCGCGGGCTGGGGCTGGTCCCCACGGCCAGTCCCCTGGGTTGGGGTGGGATTTCTCACGGTGCATCCCAGCCCCTGCAGGACCCCAGGAGGAAATACCAAAATGAAATTGGAAACAACAATTTTTGAGAAATGAAAAGCTAATTATGGTGATTTGTGGGTTTTTTTCATTTCCAGATTATTTATAGCTACCTCGGTGGTTTTATTTAGCTGAGCCTGAGCAGGATTTAGCTGAATGTTGTCATCTACACGCGTAGACTTCATCTGTCCATCCTCCACCCTCTTGCCAGGTTCTCTAGGAAATTTAATCTTGCTCCAAAATGAACATCCTCAATGGTTTATCTAAATATTCCCTCAACCTTCCCACTCCTCCCCATGGGCTAATGCAGTTTGACCTCCAGGAGGTGTTCAGACCACAAATTTAATCCAGAGAAAACGATTCTGAAATATATATTATATATATTACTGTGTATATCTGAAATATATATTTTATATACACCATAGGCAGCAGGTCCATGGTACCAGACCTGCTCCTGTTGCACCACACCCGTCCCAACCATCCATCCTGGGCTGTGATGGAACATCCTCTTATTCCCATGTGTTTTGGAGGGGACCTGCCTGCCTCACAACCAGTGAATTTTGGAGATGTTGAGAGCCAGGTGAACCCCATTTCCACGCTCATTCTCCAGTCCAGTGATGACAGGAGAATGATATTTCTGACAGCTGGTCAGATATGGGGGATGTATGTCGTGTAAGTCAACTTCCCTCGCGGTACGAGAATTTAAAAAGACACGAGCAAATCTATCCCAAGGTAACTAATGGCATGAGGTGTCCTTGAGGAGGTCCAAAGGTGAGATGAAATGCAAAGATCTTCCCCAGCTCCCTCTGATAGGGGGTCAAGAGCGGGCAGGGACAAATCACCCCATTAGTGAGAACCAAGGATGTTTCTGTCTTTAACGAGAGCACATGGCCAAGCTCGTGCCAGCACAGGAAGCCCTACAGCCTGGGCTCCAGGCTCTGGCCGGACAGGTGGCTACGGCTATTTCCATCACAAGTGACGCTGCTCCCCTCCCCGGAGCAAGAAGTGGCCCTTGGGGACCACCCACCCTTCCAGCAGTCATCAGCTTAACAAGACCTTGGGGGGTTTCCCAAGAAAGTTTCCTAATCACCATGAAAGCTTCTCCGCAGGCTCGTAGTCAACTTACCTCCTTCTTCTTAACAAGCCATGAGAGACTAATTAACATGGGCTAATAAGAGAGGAACTTTCTTCCTTGTTAATAACAAAGTGAATTCTACAGCTGCCTCTCTTTTCAGAGCTGTCCTGGTCCCCAAAGCCGATGGGTTGGACAGTTGATGCGGTTGGCGGTGGGTCTGGATGGATGGAGAGCAATGCTCCTCAAGGTTCCTCTGATTAAAGCACCTTCCCACCTGCGGGTCCTTCCTCCTCGGTGGGGTGATGGAGGGACCCAGCAGCACCCTGAGCTCCTTGCTGAGGAGGGACGGGGTTGTGCGTGGTGGGAGCACTGGTTGTGGTGGGAGCACTGGTTGTGGTGGGAGCTGCTTCCATGCCAGTCTTGGGTCTGCTCGGGGTCGCTTCTGGATGTTTCTATCCACTGTTTGCTCCTGGGCAGCACTCTCTTCTGTCCTACCGGTCCACTGGTCTACACCGTAGTTGCTAAAGTTCATTATTAGTCGTTCCCCTGTATCTCATGTTTTATTTTGGAGGAAATCTAAATATTTAGGGAAAATCGCACAATTGCTCAAAACTAAGCCAAAGCAATTAATAATAATAATAATGTCCCCAAAAGTTAATAATAATATCACCAAAATAAGATCAAAAGGCCAGGACAGGGAGCAGGTACCCGACCCGCGGGGAATTTCACCGTTACTCAGTAGAGATGCCGGATGATGGCTCTCCGGTCCTTGACCAAGCTGCAGACACTGCAGAAGTTCCTCAAATAAATTTGAAAACACCGCTGTGGTTGGGCTAAAAGAAGCTGCAGAAGAGGCTTGATGAGGATTGCCGCGGTGAATTGTGGTTATGAAGCCCAGTGTCTTCGGGAGAAATTACCCGAACTTACCCGAATCTTGTGTTCACCAGAAATGTTCCCGTTATTTGATGGGAAGAGAGCTCTGGTCATCGCTGTCCCGCAGACGGCAATAGCTGCTACTTGTTGTTGTTCCTCAAGACAACGGTGGGAACGTGTTCTCCAACTACAATGGGTCAGCAGGGCTTAAATTCTGGAAATTAAAATAACACCAGGCTGTGAACACAAATAAAAGTCGCCAACGCATCCCTGAGGCAGGTCATGAGAGGTGCTAATGACACGTTAATTTAGGAAGAAGTAATGAGCACTCAGGAACAAGGAACATGGAAGGTATGAAGGTTTCTGAGCAGACCTCTCCCTTCCTCTGAAGCACCAGGGGAACCTATTTCCTAGAGGAACATTTCCTCTCCATCGCTCTCCCCAGCGCATCCTTCACCTCCTGGTTCCTCAGGCTGTAGATGAGGGGGTTGAGCATGGGGGTCACCACCGTGTAAAACACAGAGGCCACTTTATCCAGGTCCTGGGAGCGCCTGGAGCTGGGTCGCATGTACATGGACGCAGCAGAACTGAAGAAGAGGGTCACGGCGGCCAGGTGGGACGCGCAGGTGGAGAAGGCTTTGCGTTTGCCCGCGGCCGAGCGCATCCTCAGGACGGTGGCCAGGATGTAGGTGTAGGAGATGAGGATGGTCAGGATGGTGACCAGCAGGTTGAAGCCAACCACAACGAACATCACCACCTCGTTGACGGTGGGGTCCGTGCAAGAGATGGCGTAAAGCGGGGGCCCCTCGCAGTAGAAGTGGTTGATGATGTTGGGACCGCAGAAGGACAGCCCAAGCGCCAACCCCGTGTGGATGGTGGCATTCGTCACCCCAGCAAGGTACGAGCCAGCTACCAGCAGCGCACAAACCCTGCTGGGCATGGAGACGGTGTAGAGCAGGGGGCTGCAGATGGCCACGTAGCGGTCGTACGCCATCGCGGCCAAGAGGTAGCACTCGGCGGTGGCGAAGACGGCGTAGAAATAGAATTGTGCCAAGCAGGCGGAGTAAGAAATGACCTTCCTCTCTGCCAGGAGGTCTGAGAGCAGCCTGGGGGTGATGCAGGAGGAGTAGCAGATATCCAGGCAGGACAGGCTGCTCAGGAAGAAGTACATGGGGGTGTGGAGCTGGGGGTCCAGCCTGGTTAACACCACCATCCCCAGGTTCCCCAGCAGAGTGATCACGTAGATCACCAAGAAGACCATGAAGAGGACAGCCTGGATGTCCCCCTGCTCTGAGAACCCTGAGAGAACAAATTCAGGGCTGGAGGTGTGATTTCCCTTGGTCGTCATCACCAGACGGTCGATGCAGGAAAGCAGAGGCAGGGAAACGCGGGGTCAATGCGTTTTTCCCAAAAAACAAACGTTAACGATGCTTTTCCTTATTTCTCTCAGGAAATACAAATCTCAGAGGCAGGAACTGTTGAACATCATATTTTTGTCTCAAAATGCATTTTAAAGCAAAAAAAAAAACCAAAGTGCACGATGGAATTTATTTCTAACGGGTTTGTTGGTTCGATAAAGTCACTTTGCCAAGAGGAAGCTTATTCTACCCCCTGGGGAAGTTGAGAAGTTTGTTACTCATCGACCCAAAGAGATAACCACAGCAATTGAATCCAACATCAGAAATCAAAATCTGCATTTAAAAGATAATTGAAAGAAAACAGAAAAGAGGAAAAGCACTGGCTAGTGATAGAGACAATTTTTTAGAGAATTTCCCTTAGGAGTTACAGAACAAATTAAAATAAAGCTCTAATTTCTTCCCTTCCTACGAAACGCTGAAATTAAGTTCACGGTGACACCCGTGTCATTCTTGTGATGCCACCAAGCTGAGAAAGACAATTTATACAGGTCGGTACCGGTGGAAACCCCACCGATGTTCTGCACTGGGAGGAATACGATGCTGATAATGCAGGAAAAAAAAAAAAATAATAATTATACCCTTGGAAAGTCCCTTCTGNGGGACCGCAGAAGGACAGCCCAAGCGCCAACCCCGTGTGGATGGTGGCATTCGTCACCCCAGCAAGGTACGAGCCAGCTACCAGCAGCGCACAAACCCTGCTGGGCATGGAGACGGCGTAGAGCAGGGGGCTGCAGATGGCCACGTAGCGGTCGTACGCCATCGCGGCCAAGAGGTAGCACTCGGCGGTGGCGAAGACGGCGTAGAAATAGAATTGTGCCAAGCAGGCGGAGTAAGAAATGACCTTCCTCTCTGCCAGGAGGTCTGAGAGCAGCCTGGGGGTGATGCAGGAGGAGTAGCAGATATCCAGGCAGGACAGGCTGCTCAGGAAGAAGTACATGGGGGTGTGGAGCTGGGGGTCCAGCCTGGTTAACACCACCATCCCCAGGTTCCCCAGCAGAGTGATCACGTAGATCACCAAGAAGACCATGAAGAGGACAACCTGGATGTCCCCCTGCTCCGAGAACCCCGAAAGAACAAATTCAGGGCTGGGGGTGTGATTGCCTTTGGCCGTCATCACCAGACGGTCGCTGCAGGAAAGCAGAGAGGCAGGGAAACGTGGGGTCAACGCGTTTTTCCCAAAAAACAAACGTTAACGATGCTTTTCCTTATTTCTCTCAGGAAATACAAATCTCAGAGGCAGAAACTGTTGAACATCATATTTTTGTCTCAAAATGCATTTTAAAGCAAAAAAAAAAACCAAAGTGCACGATGGAATTTATTTCTAACGGGTTTGTTGGTTCGATAAAGTCACTTTGCCAAGAGGAAGCTTATTCTACCCCCTGGGGAAGTTGAGAAGTTTGTTACTCATCGACCCAAAGAGATAACCACAGCAATTGAATCCAACATCAGAAATCAAAATCTGCATTTAAAAGATAATTGAAAGAAAACAGAAAAGAGGAAAAGCACTGGCTAGTGATAGAGACAATTTTTTAGAGAATTTCCCTTAGGAGTTACAGAACAAATTAAAATAAAGCTCTAATTTCTTCCCTTCCTACGAAATGCTGAAATTAAGTTCACGGTGACACCTGTGTCATTCTTGTGATGCCACCAAGCTGAGAAAGACAATTTATACAGGTCGGTACCAGTGGAAACCCCACCGATGTTCTGCACTGGGAGGAATACGATGCTGATAATGCAGGAAAAAAAAAAAATAATTATACCCTTGGAAAGTCCCTTCTGCATGGGGAAAGCCAAACACACGTGTCCCACTTGTGCGTGAGGCTCCCTTTGCATCTAGTCCAAGGCGTTGCAAGATGTCGTTCCAGCAGCAAGGCAGCTGCAGGAGCTTTCACTCCCCTTTGAAACCATCGGAAGTTTGGTGATCACCCCGGTGGTGCTCCCGTGCCGTCATCTCCGTGATGGAGATCTCAGAGATGGGTCGAAGCATCTTGCAAACCCTTGGGCTCAGCGTGAGACAAGCTTGGGCGACGGCGTGGAAACAGGCTCCTCCCCAGGTCAACTCTTCATAGCACTCTTTGGGCTCAAACTCACCTGTTGGCTCCTATCTCGAGGTCGTTTTTTGGTTTATCGGAGGCTTCTTACCTCCCAGACCAACATTTCACGAGCCCCAGTTCCTCCCAGTGCCGGTGCCAGGAGCCGGGATGGTTTGCCCATCGCGAAGGACGTCGACACTGGACCAAGAGGAGCCGCTGCTCGTAGGAGTCCCATCAAAAGCCCGAGGGTTCTGCTGCCCTCCCGGCTGCGTCGCACAGGGGATTCCTCCTGGGAATCAATTACTTCGGAGCAGGTCCTTGAGGAGGAGACGTGCAGCGATAAATAAACACTGTTAGTTTCAGCAAGTTAAATGGGGGCTGGAGTGGTTTTTCCCACTTCTTTTATATATATATAAAATATTTTATATATATCATAATATATAATAGATAATATAATTTAAATATAAATTAAATGTAAATTAAATATAAATTAAATAATATGTAAAATATATTTATTAAAAATCATATAGATGAAATATATATTAAAAATTATCTGTTGGAATACAGAATTTATCTCTTGGAATCACTGAAAATTTTAAAAAAACTGGTGTAAGAAACAGAGGCTGAAGGATTAGGAGATAGCTCGGGATTTGGAGAAGTGTTGCAACTGCTGTTGGGGAGGAAAATACTCAGAAACTCTTCCACTGAAATTTGCTTTAACGTTACCTGGGGCATCCTGTTGTTTAAAACCCTGGAGAGCTGGATCCAGGCACCTGGGAGAGTCACAGGCAGGTTTATGGAGAAAAGTTTCTTTTTTATTGCTTTTAAAAGACCAAATGGTCCTAATGTCTAATCAGATCTGGGGAATTATTTCCTACCCACCCATGGAAAATGGTTTTTCTTCAGGAAGTCAACATCTGTGTCAGTGACCCTTGTGCCAAAGCGTAGCTGACACCAGCTTCATCCAGTCTGCTTCCCTGCTCTTCCCGGAAAGGGTTTGGTGGTGCTGAGCATCCCTGCTCAGATAATAATTTTAAATAATTTAAATAATTTAAATAATTTTAAATTATTGGTTAAAAGCCACTTTCACCTTCTCACTTTTGAGTGGGGTATTTGAAGGGCTCCATCAGCACGGTGAGCTGAAGCTTTCCCCTTATAGGCTAGAACAGGGTTAATTTAACTGAGTTCTTAATGATTTAATTAGTCAGCCCTGTCAGCCCATCACCCTTCCCTGCCCAGCACCAAGTGGAGAAAACCTCACGTTGGTTTCCAGAAACATTCACCTCCCCCTGATGTGGGTTAAAATAGAACAGATGACTCAAAGCCCCCAGATGTAGAGTCGTCTCCAGGAGGGGAACCGACGGTGAGTCACTCCGCTGTGGAAGCCCATAATTAGCCAGGATGACTCCTGGACCCAGGTGACTCAACCCCTGAAACCTGGAAACAGAGATTGCTGATGAGCTGCAGCTGGGATGGAAAATGAACCCTGCCTGGATGGAGACACGAGGAGGTGGGGTGGGGGAGCTTTGGCCAAAGTTGAGTCTTGGAGCCATCGAACGAGTGGGACGGGCTGAATACAACGTATGACCAGAAGCGTGGGGGCTTTCTGTGTTTTCAACATCGGATGGCATCCTGGGAAGAGCCAAAGCTGCTCAGACAATGTCTTGGACGACATCGGCAGTTTTCCGTGGAGGAGACCCACCCAGGGAAGCAAGACGCCCACCTTGGGGCGTGGGCATGTGCTGTTCCCCATAAAGACCATCCTTGGACAAACCAGAGAAAGGAATAAGTCAGATTTTATTGTACTACAGCAAAACCTTGGGCAACTACTGAGAAAATTTGAAAACAAAGTTACGGAAGACGTTGTCCCTCTTTATTGAGCTCGTCCCCCTCTGCTCTGAGCCCCCCCGTTGAGGTCACCGAATTTAATTTTGTTGTAAATCCTCTTTGGTAAGAAGCACCAACTCTGCGTGTTCTAGCGCTGCTTTTAAATTCATTTACTCCCAGAGTTTCACGGACAGTCTCTGTATTTTCAGGATTGTCTCTCTTTCCCTCTTTCAGACGTTGTAATTACAGGTAAATTCATTTGTCAAGAAACCCCAACGTGGAATTAGTTCATAACTCAAACTCTGCCACGTTCAGCACGAGGCAGAGCACGTACATCTCACCAGACGTGCAGAAATGTGCGGCACCCTTCTTCCATCAGGTGTCAACCTTCTTCCTTCCACCGACTCCACCATGGCAGACGAGACCTGGCTCGGTTCGGTCAGAGCCGGACCTGTGGAAATTCACACAGGAGAAGATTTTGTTTGTAGCTCTTCCGAGGGCACTCCTCACCTCCTTGTTCCTCAGGCTGTAGACGAAAGGGTTGAGCATGGGGGTCACCATGGTGTAGAAGACGGAGGCTGTTGTGCCTTGATCTCCTGCGTGCCTGGAAAAGGGATGGAAATACAAGAAAGCCGCTGAGCCGTAGAAGAGGGCGACAGCCGTGGGGTGGGAGGTGCAGGTGGAGAAGCCTTTGTGGCGGCTCTCCGCAGAGCGGATGCTCCAGATGGTCAACAGGATGCAGGTGTAGGAGACAACGACGGCCAAGACCGAGGTTGTGATGATGAAGCCAACGCATGCGACCATCACCGTCCTGTTGAGCCGGGTGTTGGAGCAGGAGCGGTGGGATCTCGCAGTAGAAATGATTGATGATGTTGGGGTCACAGAAGGAGAGGTGGAGGAGAACGCCGGTGTGCACGAGGGCGTTGAGGCTCCCAGCAGCGTAGGAGCCCACCACCAGCTGGGCACAGACCCCCCGGGACATGGCGGCCAAGTAGCGCAGAGGCTCCCGGATGGCCACGTAGCGGTCGCTTTCCATCCCCCGGACAGTTCTACCCACCCTGCCCCACCAGGGGTTTAAAGCCGAGGAAGTTCATTGCTCTTTCCACGCAACCACCCCGCGGAGCTCCTCCCATGGCTCCACACCCGCTTCTGCTGCAGGATTCCCCTGATTCACTCACTCATGAGGAATCGGAAGCCACGAGACACGCGGTTAACTGCCAGAGGCAACGCTCTTCTATTTACGGATTAATTTTAACACCAATTCTCCCCACGGTTAATGACGGGTGGGCGCTAAGCTCACGGGTGGTCCAGCTGCCAGCAGACGCAGCACGCTCTGGGAGATGCTGGACACGGTCCCCACGCCCTGAACTCCTCCAGGTCCCCATAAGAAGGTGGGGTGCGAGGATGGATGCTCCTTCTCCCTCCTTGAGCCAACGGTTCCCCACCAGATGCCGACCCCGCAGAGGTCCGTTGGACGCAGCGACCCACCCGTTTCCCCGAAATACAGCAAACACGAGGAACAAAACGCTTTCGGTTTTGAGAGCGGCAGCCCCAGCAGGAAGCCACAAGGAGCAGAGCGATGGTGCCGTAGCCACAGACTCCTGTTTTTAAGACACGAAGAGCTCGTGTTCCCGTTTAACGGCACAGGGGATGGGGAAGGCAAGACCAGCTGGGCACCAAGTCGTTGGACGTGGTTGGATTTTACATACAACAGCCCTAAGGCACTGTAGCAAGAAGAGATGCTCTAGGACTGTAAATAAAACATTAAGAAATATCTTGAGTGTTTTATTTAAAGAGAAAGGGGGAAATCCTCCCGGCACTGAAATTAAACAGCATCTGTCAAATGAAGAGAGGGGAACCTTGCTCGCTAAGACCGTGTGCTCCAAGGATAAACCTTTCTTTAGACAGCCTGAGACTTTCTGTCGTGGGTTTGCAACGTGAGAAATTCCCGTTAGACACAAAGGGAGGGATGAAAACCTCTACGAGGGTGGTCAAACACTGAACCAGGGGCTGGGGAGGGTGTGAAACCTCTTCCCTGGGCGGTCCCCAGCGGGACATGGGGTCTGAGGTGGTGTGGGGGATGTGGGTGGTGGGACAGGAGACCTCTGGGGGTCCCTGCCGAGGGGGGAAGCACGGTTGATAAGAGAGGAACAGGACCCCAAAGAGCCTGGGAGGGTCTTTGCCCCAGGCTGACGGATTAAATAATAACCAGGGAGCTTTGGGAACAAAGCAGGATTTGCTCATTGACCCTGGGTGCCTGCAGTTGTGTGTCATTAATAAACCAGCAAATTGACTGATTGATAAATCCCGACTTGATTTAATCCAACTGCCCAGCTTCCCCCCCCAACCCGAGTTATCACCTCTCTCCAGGACAGCACGAGGGCTTTACTTGCTGCCATCTCTATTTTTCTTGCTGAAGCTCTTGGCATCCTGAGGTTAGATATTACAACCCTTAACGACTGCACAAGGCTTCCTGAAATGGAATTTCATTTAGTGAAATAGTGGAATTCACCCTCTGTTTGTTCTGATTTGCTGAGCAAAGGGGAGAGCAACACACGACACAGCTCGTGGCTTGAGTCCAACCAGCTGCAGAAATCTTGGCCGTGTTCTGCCGGTTTCATTTGGCCTGATGCACAGGATGGAATAGATGGTAGAGGGCATGATTCTAATTCTCTACCTGTGTCTTCATTAGGTTAAATTAACCACTAAATATAATTATCAACATTTGGAGAAATGAGTGAAATTATCAGCATCCTGAACCGGGATATGGAATCAGCCAGTGCAGCTTCCAAACCAAAGAAGACTCCCAAAAAGTGATCGATCGGAGATATTTCATCACAAACTGAGAACATCACCCACACCTCCACCCTACCTGGCCATAAACTTACACCATTCGAGATCATTTCGTTTTTGTGAGTCTCCTCAAAGCCTCCTTCACCTCCTTATTCCTCAGGCTGTAGATGAAGGGGTTCAGCGTGGGCGTCACCACCGTGTAGAACACCGCCACCCATTTATCTGCTTCTCTTGAGCTCTCTGAGCTGGGCTTTAAGTACATAAAAAGCGCTGTCCCGTAGAAGATGCTCACAGTGGTGAGGTGGGATGCGCAGGTGGAGAAGGCTTTGCGCTTGCCCTCGATTGAACGGATGCTCAGGATGGCAGAGGCGATGGCCACGTAGGAGACCAGGACAACCAGGCTGCTGGACACAGCAAATAAACACGCTGCGGTTCTTAGGATGATGAGGCTGAGCGTGGTGTCGGAGGTCGAGAGGGCTATCAGAGGGGAAATGTCGCAGAAGAACAGGTCGATGACAATGGGAGGTGGGTAGCTCAGCACCACTCATGAGGCCCAGCTTGGAGCTCCAACCTGGGACCTGAAGGACCACGACCCTCACTTACCTTCCCTCCCGACGCTCTTGGAGATGGATACGAAGACGCATGTTCCTGAAGCTCTGCAGGGGAGCTTGGAAATAAACCCCCACCAGCAAACACCCTGTGTCACATATCTGGGGATCTGGGGACTGAGGATCTCTCTGAGCCCCAGGACAGTGCCAAAGCCCAGAGCAGGTCGTTATCTTCTCCCTGCGCTTCTTAGTTTGCAGAAGCAGCGTACCCAGAGGAGATGATCTCACCTTGAGCAAACACCAGGGCTTTGGGCTCTCAGGAGCAAACCGAAGGCCAACGCCCCTCTTCCACATCCACTTTTTGAACTTTTCAGAGCCAGCAGCAGCTCCACAAGCGCCGTGTTTGACCGTATCATGCCAGGGAGCTGAGGAGAACCTTGCTGATGGGGCACAGTCCCACCAGGGCTGGTAACTGGGTCCATCCGCAGTCCCAGGCACCACGAACCACCTTTCTCCCCATCTTAAATTCCTTGTTTGCAAACCATCGCTCACCGGTTTGGCTGCAAGGAGCCACTAGAAGATGGTGGTGACCTTGCTGAAGTTGAGGTGAACCCCACCCGCTGCTCTCCTTTCCACCCACACGGCCATCAGCTCATCAGCCAAGGCACTTGGGTTGGCCAACCGTGACTTGACCTCGGTACGTCCATGCTGGGTCCTCACGGTCACCCTCCTGTCCTTCCTCTTGATTCTTCATCCCGTTGGGGACTGAGGCAGCCCCGCAGCCCTTGTGTCCCCGTCTCAGTGTTGACATTGACCTTCCTCCACCCATCGGGCTGGACACACACAAAAGGGCAAACGAGAGCCCGAGGGAGGGGTGCCCAACACTGGACGGAAGATGATGGGGAGGAGCAGAGAAGGAGAATGAAGAAGGACCAAAAGGGGCAGCAAGGGGGCAAAAGGGTCCTTCTGAAAGGTCCACAGAACATGCCAGGGTTGGTCCTGCCTCTGATGGCTCTGATGGGAGGTTCCCAAGCCCAGTGGGAGATGTCCTGACCCTCTTTCTACAGCTTTTTCACACCCCTGGGCAGCAGAAACCACGGTGGGAGAAGGTCAGAGGATGTGTTTTGCTGCTTTGAGCAACGTTTGGGCTTTTAAACCCTTCCAGAGCCGCATCCTCGCTTTTCTCTCCATCAGAAAAACCCTCCGCAGAGCCCGATGCGACGCCACGAATGAGCCCCGATGGGTCTGGTCCTGCCTGGGGCTGAGCCCCCTCCCTCCTCCCCGCTGTCAGCATCGCCTCTCGCACCTCCTCATCTCCCCGCTCGATACCGGCCCCGCAGCTGACAGCGGGNGGGTGGGGGCGGGCCGGGGCGGCGGGGCGCAGGATGCGTGCGGGCATGTGCCGGATGCAGGGGGGGGGGGGGCTTGGGGACATGGTCCCTCCCCAGTTTGCATCAGTCGTGGTCCCAAAATCCAGCACCGCCCGTGCAGCCCCCTCGGCCGCCCTGGGGAGGGATTTCAGCACCGACTCCAACGCAGAAACAAAGCCTGGGTCCCAGTTTGGAGAAAACAGCGGCTCTGTGCCAAGCAGGGAGAGATTTCAGCCCTTGCCCAGTGCCACTGTCACTGGGACAGAAAGCCACCAGCATCCCCAGGAGGATGTCCCCTGCTCCTTCCAGCCCCCTCCCCGGCGCCGCAGCATCCCTCATCCCACCCGAACACACTCCGG
>VZTO01002689.1:4432-42984 GCA_013400615.1 Syrrhaptes paradoxus | reverse complement strand
TGTCACACAAAGTTAATTTTGTAAATCAGATGGACACATTATTTTAGATGAGACAGAATTCTGTCTAAAGCAGTGGTGAATACTGCTGGAGTTCACTGGATTACAAAAGTGGGTAACTACAGATGAGAAAGCATAAAGCATGCTTCTGGTAATACTTTTTGTTACTCTACGAGCATCAACAGAGATTGGATCATTAAATAAACAGAAATCGCCTCTTTCCTAGGTGATAAAGTTTAATTACAGTTTTTCAGATGAGCTGATTCTTTCAGAAGAGAGCAAGTTCTACTTTAACTGCTTGACATCTCTACAAAGTATTAAGTGCTGTGTAGGCTAATTCTTCCAGTAATTCTGGAAGACATTGCCACTTCTGATAGGTTTTTATTATTGTAGTCGGGTATTCTGTATGTGATTTTTGTAGATGCATGGAAACATTTGCAGAGTAAATTCTTCTGGGGATGAGAAACGAGCAAATTCAGATTGTAAGCCTGGGATTGTCTCTTTAGCACAGTTGAGCGCAGGCCTTTAGAAAGGTACTGTAATGCACAAATAACATTGTAGGTATCATCACAGTCACTTAGCATTGCAGTTTGTCATCACGGCAACACCAAGAGAATGGTTACAATTGCTCAGTGCTACTCAACTGTAAATTGTAGTCGGAGTCCAACTTGCTTTCTTCTTGGAAGTTGGAGGGGCCAACCCTTTGAATAACGTTCATTGCTTTGTAGTTAGATGATGGCTTTCTTGCACAACTCAGACCCGTATATCTTCTGACAATATGGTAAAATAATAATGGGTTTATGTATTCATTATCTACTCATACATTTTTTATTATTAAAGGAAGCAGGATATCGTATATCTTTCGCTTTCCTGAGATGGTGATAATGCTTTTAGACACTCTTTGGCTGTTGGAATAATCCCAAATTCTTTTGTTTTGTTTTTGCATCAAGCATTTGCAAGGGCTTGGTACTTGCATTATAGTGTTGTTGCTGGAGTGTTTGGTCTTTCAAAGCTTCGGTCATGTATACCTGGTGCTTGAGTGTATGTACACCTCTACGTAATAATGATTACATGCATCACTTTACTTTCTGCTTGCTATAGCAGTTTGCTTATTATTTTGCTGCTTTAACTTATGTATTTTTAAGTTCTGTGGTAATTTGTATGCAGGTAGCAAAATTTATTTTAAAGGAAGGGGAGTCTTGATTTTTATGTATTATGCTATCCTTTGATTCGGCTTCTCCCCCCTCAATCTGATTACTTTATTGACAAGAAAATAGTTTTAATGCCTCAAATTATTGAGGGTGTTACCTTACAGGTATCAGAGTCTTGTATTCAGAAGTGAAATTATGATATGACAGGGCTGTAATGAAGGGTGGGAGTCTAATCCTGATGACTGTTCAGCAAATCTGTACCAGCTAATATTTATGAAGTATAATTTATGTTCCTTTCTGGATTACTTTATGCACAAGTTTTAATGCATTAACCAATAACTGCTGGGTGAAGCAAAGCATAATTTATCCAAGTGAAACTGCAGAGGAAAAGCTGTCAAGATAGCCTTCAGTTACTGCCCTATCAGTTAAACTGTAACTTAAGTATAGGGATGTTTCTTAGTCACCTCCCTGTGTTCATGGAAGAACTATTTTGATAATATTTCAAACTGTTGTTGTGGAGCAACATTTCATTATGATAAATACATCTCCACAGCCAGGAAGCTTAATTTCATGTATCTGGCAAGCAGATATTCAGATTACTTATGTTCAGCCCATGACTGACTAATTTGGCAACACAGATCTGGTGGGACCTAAATCAATGGTGTGCTACTTAGTTATAAACCAGATGCTCAAGTTTTGTATTCATGTATAAAGCTGTACTAAGATGTTAATTTTCATAAATGAAGTACACATTACACCTTTTACAGCTAAAAAATTTAGGAAAATATAGTCAAACAGAAAATATAAAGGATTCCTTGGATACCAGGGCAAAACCAAAAAGATTGCAGTGAAAACTGTATGCTTTATAGGCTTTATGTCCAATGATTTTGAGAAGATGTTTTATACAGAGAAAAACTTCTATCTACATTCAACTAATTAGTATTATTTTTTATCCTGGCTAATTATTTTCTTGAGTAGTAGTATTAGAAAGTCAGTTCACACAGAAAATCTTGGGTTTGTTTGTGTTTTTAATGTAGATTCAGTAAATTTTGAAGTGTGGCTAAGCTACAGAAACCAAAGGAGAAACAATGTGTTTTTAGGTGCAGAACTGATGAATCAGAGTAAGACAGACTACTTTGGAATAAAGGCAGGGGTATGTGTTCAGTAAGACCTTTCAATGGTGGTGGTTTTTGTTAAAATATAATTACTGAAATTTGAGATACAGTAGTTACTAAAAAATAAAGAACAATGACTTATCTGTATTTTAATAGTTTTTTGGCAGCCAGCAAAACCCATGCTATTGTCTTCAGGGAAAAATAAGTACTAGTTTCCAGACTGAATGAAAATAAGAGTCGCTTGCAAAGATTAGACTAGTTACTGATCATCATGTCTTAGTCAAATACAATAATATATAGAACAAACTGTTTCATCAGACAGATAAGCTAATTATGAAAATAATTTACTAAATGCCATTTGCTATTTATGCTCTTTTTTGGAGTGATATGGGAAGGAAAAGATTTCTCCTAATTATCTTGTTTGCTATGTGTTCTAACAGTAATTTAATTGGATTTGTAGTGCCCTTAAAACAAGGAGAAAACCCAGTTCTGCCTGTTAATTTTGAAAACGTTAGCATTGATTGCAGATGATCTCTTTGTCAGCTTTATGCAAGGGAAAAATAAATCCCATTTTACAAAGACCATAAAAACTAGCTGAATTAACAAATGGTGGCATCTTTGAAAACTAGAGAGGTCAGTACACAAGTTTATTCAGAGCTTTTTTTATGGGAAGTTAAAGAATGGAAGAATGGTTCAGTCAGATAAAGATCTAGTATCTACAAAGAAAATAATATTTGTTCTTTACCCATACTCTTCAAACTTTACAGCTGGTCCAGTTTGAGCATCTTCCAGATTTGTAAGCAGTCTGTGCACATGGTAGTGCTTTTTTAAGCTTTTTAGCTTATACAGGGGTAGAAATACTTATTCTTCTTTTGAAGCATAAATATATGAACAATATAACAGACACTATTCAAACAATTCAGTAGTATGATATCAGCTTTTATCCTTCTTGGTATGTAATTTTTCATCACTTTTTAATAGAAGTCTCTTTTTCTGCAGTTTGACTTGTCATGTGAATTTTTACTCTTAAACGTTGTTTTGCTTCTTCAGTTATGTGAAGCTATGCTATAAATTAGCCTGTGCTGTGAAGAAGACCTTAAATTTCAACTTACAACAAGCATGCTTACCTCTGCTATCCCTATGAGTTATCAGCCTGTACCTACTCCTGACCTCAGTGAAGGTTCCACCTCTAAATTTCAATCCAAATAAAGTAATTCATGGTTTTGTGTCTTGAGTTCAAAACTGCAGTCTTCAAATATTGCCCTGTTGCTGCCTAGCCCTGAGCATGCCCAGAGTGCAGAGATGCTGATCATCTTTAAATTAGATTTTCATATATAGATCTGCATAGAAGAACTTGATCTTGAAGTGCTGATGTGTTGAGCCTCTTTCAAGGCTTGTCTTCAGCAGGTTTCTATGGATTGGGCTTTCTTCCACAAATCTGCTCTGAAGCAGCAATGGTGATGACATTCTCTTTAATGTCTTAAGATAGTGGTTAGAGTAATTGCCCATGATGCTGGAAATCAGGGTCTATTTCCATCCTTTGTTTATCCACAGTCTGATACCTCTGCAGTGGCAAAATAAACATGTTAACATTTGTCATCTCCACAAAAGTTGATTTGTTTTCTTTTTTGCTTATTAAGTGGCTTCCAGTGGAAGATAACTTGTTCAGCTGTTATAGTAAGCATTCCAATAAGAAATATGTAAAACCAGACTAAATTTACTCAATATTACAAATCACTTCTGAAGAAGCAGACTTTCTATAGAAAGATCTGTCCTATCAACTGAAAAATATATACTGTGTAAACTGTTAAGAAGTTCTACATTTAAGTTAGGAGGAAAAAAATTTTTTTTTCCATAAAGGTCTGAAATAAACAATTTTAGTAAATGGACTCTGTTTACTTTATGTAGTTAAATGCAAATGTATTTATTCCAAAATTAGTAGGGATTTTTAGCTGCTTAAAATCACAGATTCACATAGCATATATAAAGTGTTACAAGTTTCTGACAGAATGGTAGAAATTTCAGCAAATCTTATGTTATAAGGATCCCCTAGGTCACATAAATGGTAACTTTCTGAAATTTGTAATGCTTATTTTAGGAGTAAATCGGGAACTTGGGAAAGCAATAAATGGCTAAGGAAATGGAGAAGCCCAGCTCAGTGTTTAAGCAGATGAATATGGATATCCTTTGTGCACTTTGCAAACTGGAACATAACAGATGTTTGACTGCCCTGTGTTTAAGACAGGCATAGCACAGACAGCTAATGACGTGGTTTGGTTTCTATGGCAGTGACTTCATGTTATGTAAGGAAGTTGCATATACACAGCCCTGGTTGTCATGGTTCTGGGAATCCTGCTTGAACAGTCCTTTCCTGATCAGCATTATTTAATGGCTTTAAAAACAGTAAAATATTATCTACTGTAGCTGGCTAGCCTAGTGCTTTAAAAAGTCTGAATTTCTCTTATTTTATTCTTGTTACAGCAATAGCAGTTTCAGTTACCAGTACCCAATTTAAAGGCTGAATTGTATCTTGGTCTTTGCTGTGCTTTTGAAAGAGACCTTGATTTTGGCCACATGTGCCTTCCTTCACTATACTCATTTGAAGTTTTAGAGGTTATAAGCATGCTAAATGCACGCAGCATGTCAGGCCTGAATTCTGCTTTTCCATCAGTTTTCTGCAGAGAGCAAATTGGATGGCCCTTGGAGGGGAGAACTAAGCAGTTTCCGTAAAGCCTTCCACTGCTAATTACTAAGAGTAGTAAAAAACTTGAAATGATGAAAAATAAATTGTGGTTTAAATCTGCTCTTCTAAAAATGGTTGTCTGTAACCCTCTCTCTTCCCTGTGTTCCTTCAGTTAAGAGTCCCAAATCTAGAATTGGCACTGGCACCTGAGTTGAATTGTGATAAGGGAGTATAGCTGCAAATGTACATTGACTTCTTGGCCCAAGCCAAGCTGTTTGCTTACAAAACCTGCTCCTTTATCTGGTTAAACTATCCAGTAGTAAATTTATTACATCTGAAGATTTCACCTGAAACCTGATTTTTTTTTCTGAGTATTAACATAGCACCATAGCTAATATATTATTTTAAAATGGTATGCCAGGGGTGTGAAGGTGGAGGAGAGGCAGATCTTTGTGTAATTATTTATAGTGTATGCTGTTTGTCAAACCATATTTGCATTGAACTGAAGGTGAGGGGTTTGTGTTTTTTTTTTTTTTTAAAGGGTGCAACCCATTTAACAGATCTTAAAATAGCAGTCTTGCTCTGCATTCACATCCTGCCCATATAGTTCTGCATTCTCCTTTGTGTTTTTTTTACTCTGGTCCTTGTGTTTTAGCGAACCAGTGTCATGCAATGAATGGGTAAAAACATAAATAGATGTTGTCGTCTTTGCTTTTAAATGTGTATGTACAGATTCTAATAATGTGTGAAAGCAGGAAACTGTCTCAGCTACGATTTTTCCCCTGAACATACTCCATTTTTTTCAGTCAAGGCAGCCCTTATAGTATGTTTTCACAAGTGTACTGAGATCTAAAGAAAAACTTCTCTTCCTTTAAACTTTGAGTTATTTTTCTTCCCTCTTTCCCCAGTTATTAGCTGGTCTAATAAGAGATGCTGCTTCTTTCTAGAAGCCTTGCTTTGTTGAGATCTCAGGCTCTTATTTCTTTGCTGCTCCACCACCCTTGTAATCTGCTCACACAACTGTCTTGTCAAAGTTGATGCTTTTGACCAAATCACATCACTAGATCTTGACTGAGGCTTTCACTCAGTTTGAGTTAAGCCCCCTTTTGTAATATGGTGGTAAGAACACTCTTTGGGAATAGAAATGAAAGATCAAGATTCCATTGTCTGCTCCACTGGTGGAAGTGGTCTCTCTGGCAGAAACGGTTATTCCCCTTTTGCTGTACCTAGTGTGTGAGCAGAACTCAGCAACAGCAGGGCACAGCACAAGAATGGGAAGCACGTACTCACCCAGTGTTGATCATGGCGCTTGGTCAGTTGAGTGCAAACCATCTCCATCTACCTTAGGTTTCTTGGCATCCAGAGAACAGATGAGTTTTCTCCTTATTAATAGGAAAGAATAATAGAGCAGTGCTGATTATGGCAGCACAAACCAATATGGTAAAGAACGTTCCTGTGTGTGGCTTTGTTTGTTGTTTGGGGAAATAATAAAATCTGGTAAATATAATCTCTGATTCTCCTTTACTAATTTCTAAGACAGCCTTGCTTAAAGATTTTTTTAATTTTGCCTCTTTCAGCTGGATGGCACTATGCTGGAAATCAAGAATTTTCCAAAATATACTGTGGTTATTACATTAAATGGGTGAACAAAAATTGTATCTTTAAATGGAAGAAAGCATTTTCATTTCTTTCAATCTTTATTACAGTATATTTTCTGAATTTGACTGAAAAATATTCAGCTATGGATCTCCAGTAGAGAAAAGTGGAAAGTGCAGATACAGGATTGATTTTTGCATGTATAAAATGGCTTAAAACTAATAAATTGGGTACAAACATTAGCATTTCTTATATGTGTATCCTATAGTAATTTAACTGTTGATCTTTTAGATATTTCAAAATGATGTGTGGGTATTAACTCATTATTTTGGAATATCTCCTTTGAAGACTTCAGATTCTAAACCTTGGATTTTACACTGAAGGCTAGCAAAACCAACATGTTTAAACTTACTTGCGTGTTGGTATTGTATATCGCCTACTTCAATTTAGAAGAGATGTTTGCAATTAAGTGAGACTTTTAACCCTCAAGTTTATGGATCCTTTTTACAAAGAGCAGATGATTTCCCCTTTTTGGTAGTATTGCCTATATCAAGCTATAAGTGGCTTCAAAACATGCAAAATAAAAAGTTTAATGCAAATCTCATAGAGATTCTTGTCTGTTCTGGAAACTTCTTTTTGCAGAGACATCTGCAAGTAAAAATCCTATTTTTTAATTTCATACAGTGCTCTATACTTCAAAGGAAGTTACTTTGAAATTTTTTTTTAATGTTTCCTGTTTTCTGTCATTTTTTTTTACCACTTCCTTCACACTTACCATCCTTTACACTGGTGTGAGGAGTGAAAAATTTCATAGCTGAATTGAGACAGCCCTGTGCAGGTTTAAATGGAGCATTCAAGTTCTGTGTGTTCACGCTATCAATGTTATTTTAGTTTTTGCTGTGCTGTGTCATGCTTTCATTTTCTCAAATACCTACAATGTGCTGCTATGTGGGCTCTTCTAAAATATTTCATGCTGGAAGGATACATGAAGCATTTTATTGTGGGGGGAGTATTGACCAGAGTCAATAGATAGATCGTATCACAAAACAGATTTTAGGCAAAGTTAAAAAACTAGGAAGGTCATTGATATCGAAGACATGACTGTTAATAGAAATGCATGAATTCACATTTTTTTTTGTGCTTCAAAAAAATGAGTTCTTATAATCTCTTGTGGTGAGAGAGAGATAATGCATCAAAACTTTTTGTCCATTTTCAAAATAAACAGTAGGAGAAAGACGTAAGGAGCTTTACAAAATTAAAAGTGCATCTCCTAGGTAACGTTACTTTTCCGTGTTGTGAGGCTTTTTAAAATCCTGTATACCAGAAGAGCTAGCTTTCTGGCATCAGGGTATCAAAATATTAATGCACTTACTGAGCCTTAAACATGTGAATAGTCATGTTAAATTTGCAGGTATATATGGTGTACTGGCCTCAAAATGCTCAGTACCTACAGGATTGAGGCCCTTGTAAGCATAACAGAAATCAAATAATTGTCTGAGTTAATTGCATACACTTACTACAAATTAGAGCTCTAAAGAAAATTACCATGTAGTGTTTCTATTCCTCTGTCAGCTAAACCATATGAAGAATGGGTTGTAACTAGCAAAATGAGTAATTGTTCTAGGCATGAATGTATGTGATTTACATTACTAAATAAAATTGTTGCCATCCTTCAGCTCTAAATCCATGTCAAGTATTTTGAGTAGGCCACAGAAAGCATGATGCTGCTTGGTAGTGTGGTTCGCTCTTGCAAGCTCTTCCAGGACAGGACTCTTGCTTCTTATGACCACTGCCAGCTGCTCTCCCCTCCATCCTCATTTCTTTCAGATAGGTCAGCTGTTTTTCTGGTTTTACTTGGTATAGATCTGTGAAATCCTAGGATGTAGGACCCAAAATTGCCAGGCAAATTTCCAGAGCATGGAGTTGTAGCTGAAGATTAAGAGCATGAACTTTTATCTAAGCATATATTGGAGTTATTTATTTTTATGCAATATGAAATATTTCTCAATATTTAAGCTTCCTGTATTGAATGCAGTGAGACTTGTGAAATATTTTCTTCTAGGCAAACTCTTAATAAAGATTAAGGTCTCTGGGGAGACCTAATAGCAGCCTTCTGCTACTTAAAGGGGGCCTACAGGAGAGATGGGGAGGCACTCTTTATTAGGGAGCATAGTGATAGGGCGAGGGGTAACGGGTATAAGCTGAAAGAGGGTAGATTTAGACTAGACATTAGGAAAAAGTTTTTCACTGTGAGGGTGGTGAGGCACTGGAACAGGTTGCCCAGGGAGGCTGTGGATGCCCCATCCCTGGAGGTGTTCAAGGCCAGGCTGGATGAGGCTTTGAGCAACCTGGGCTAGTGGAGGGTGTCCCTTGCCCATGGCAGGGGGGTTGGAACTTGATGATCTTTAAGGTCCCTTCCAACCCAAACCATTCTATGATTCTATGATTTGAACTAAATGTTAGCTTTTACAGTAAGTAGAAACCAACTAAAGGGCTTCATGCCTAGCTGTGCTTCTTTCTCATCTTCTGGTGTATCATTTCACCGGGGAAAAATAAAGTTGTTGAATGTTTTTTATTTTACACAAGCATGAATTAGAAGGAAACGAGAAGACTCCCACAGTGTAGCAGAGATTATTGTTAATTATGTTATGTTTGATGGGTATCTAAAGAAAAAAAAAACACCCCACACCCTGTAATATGATTGGTATAATAAGGTAGTTTTACCTAAATGAATCAGTTTATTATTTACCATTAGAAGTAGCAAAGAATTTTTTAAAGCAACACTACTGAAGGAAAAACATATCTAGTTCAGTCTCATTGAAATAACTGACTTCCTTTGTAATTTCTTACTTTGTAGAATAAGATGTAAACAGTACTGAGAATGATTTATGCTAGTCCTTCAAAAAGGAAAATACTTTCAGTACAAATTTCTTTATCTGTGCCTACACTGTGAAGAGTGTAATGAATTCTTGTCTTCTGAGTGACCAGATTATCTTCAGTTTTATCTAACACTTTGCTGTCAAAGATGTTGCATATCGCAAACTGTTCTGCACCTTAAGTCATGAAATCTGATACTTTTATCCTCTAAAACTATAAAAGCTTTCAGACAATGGAACTACTGTATTTTGTATTTTAGTGGAACTGCAACTTCCATAAGTAACGCTGATAATCAAGAACGCAGTAGTAACACCAGTATGCATCTCGGTAATACTTCACAGTTTTGATAGTATTTGTCTGCTTCCTCACAGTTATTCTAAAATGTGTACTATATATTTCTAGATATATGGAGTTTGGGGGTCATACTCTTCATGCTGGTTTGTGGACAACCACCATTTCAAGAAGCGAATGACAGTGAAACTCTGACTATGATAATGGACTGCAAATACACAGTGCCACCTCATGTGTCCAAAGAATGTAAAGAGTAAGTAAAGTACTGAAGAACTTGGAAGCATTCATAGAAGTGGATTTTCCTTACCTTTGGGAATTCCCCATACCGTATTATCCGCATGTAGAATATGCCTTATGCTCTTTCTTAGTCATTAGTATTTCTTCACAGCAGTTGAGTAGTTTCTTGGGCACTAGCATTGAATTTTTTTATTCTTTGTGTCCCTTCTTACTAAAGGTTAAGGTGGAGCTTCACACAAGGTCCACTTGTGTGAAACTTCATTTTGATTTTATACAATGGATCTTTTTTTATGTGTCTCAGTTGTCATGCATTTTATAAATGATTGGAGAAGCTGCTCACTACTGACTGGCTTTGGCCACCACTCTTGCTGGACAGATTACAAGGTGATGCTGAAAGTATTTTGTGACAGGTTGAAAAGGTAATGATTCCTGTAGACTTCTGTTCAAAATACAAGTTGTCAAAACCCAAGAATTTTGCAGCAAGTTTTGCTTCTCTCCTACTGAAACTGCAACTTGAAATCTACATTCTACGTGATCAAGGGAAAAAAATATTCTGTCTGCAAATACCATATGCCACTTAGGAATCATGACTCATTTTGATGTGTAGTTTTTCTGCAGTGTTCACTGTAGCTTTAAAATTTTTTTAATATGTTCCAGTATTTCCGGTATTTCCCTATTGGTTAATGACCTCTTCAGTCCTTTTAATATATGTCCCAGTTGCATCACTTAGACTATTTTACAGTATTCAAGGTTCTTGAATCTGCAATAGAGTATCTTTTAATTTTCAATATCAAAGTCCAGATGCCTTTATAAATGCTTGGAAAATGGATTTGGTCCAGTCAAAAACCTAGAGCAGCATCTAGGTTTCTGTTATTTGACACAGACTGAAATTTGTTACAGCTGTGGTCACAATCACTGTTCCTCTCTTCACCTGTCATCTGTGTGGTCTAGGAATCTAATGTATAACATGATGCTATAGCTGGTTTTTGTGTCTTGCCATTAGTGCCTAGCATTTCCACTAACATGGAAAAGCTGCTCTCAGTAGCTTGAAGAGCTTTATGTACAGGAAGAGGTTTAAAATACAATACTGGAAGATGTTTAAAAGTGAACTCTTATCAATGAATTCTGTTGAACAAGTCTCTTAATGCTGTGTGCTGTGCTGAAGCCAGGAAACTTATTTTTTGCAGCCTTTTACTTAATATGTTGGCTAACGCTGATTTGCTTAAAAGCCCAAGTAGATCTGCTTTTCCTACATGATGCATCAACAATGTATGATCAGTTACCCAAGTCCTCTGTAGGTGAGGTTTTCTTAGGGAAAGGACTCTGAGAATGTTTAACATTCCTGCTTGGAGTGAAAGCATTCTTAGTGGTTTAGGATGCATAAGCAAGATTAAAGGAGGAGGCACATGAGACATTTGTGTAATTTTACTTCAGGTATAGTTTAAAAAAAGTCAAATGAAGTATACAGCTTGTTCCTCTTCTGTCATAATATTAACAGAAGCAAAGAAAATCAGGCTCCCATGTCTCACTCCACCTTTTCTTTTGGTAAAGGCAGAGACCACAGCCACTAAGTATATATAGAATCATAGAATCATTAAGGTTGGAAAAGACCTCAAGGATCAAGTCCAACCCAACACCACCTAACTCACTAAACCATGTCCCTAAGCACCACATCTGCACGTTTCTTGAACCCCTGCAGGGATGGTGACTCCACCCCTCCCTGGGCAGCCTGTTCCAATGCCTGATCACTCTTTCAGTGAAGAAATTTTTCCTAATATCCAGCCTAAACCTTCCCTGGTGTAACTTGAGGCCATTTCCTCTTGTCCTATCACTTGTTACTTTAGAGAAGAGGCCAGCACCCACCTCACTACACCCTCCTTTCAGGTAGTTGTNTGGCCTCAGCCCATGGGTCCAGCCTGTCCAGATCCCTCTGCAAAGCCTCCCTACCCTCAAGGAGGTAAATATGACACTTTTTTTACAGTAGAGTTTTAAAAATACTGACAACCTTCATATTTAATTCCTTGCATCATCTCACATTAAAAAAGAAATAATTGTGATTACCTTTGTGATTTGTATGGCCTTGCAGTTTGAAGTTGCCTGGTATAGTATAGTTGGTGCAATAAAAACCATTATGTGAGAACTGCAGAACTTTCATTTCACATGTTGGGACAATAAAGTGTCATTGAAACCTTTGTACCAAAACTGTATATTCATATTTTGTTGCTGTCCAAAGCCAAAAATACGTTCCCGCCCCAAGAATTTTTCACGTATAGTAAGTGAACAGAGATGCGCTGTGCTATTCAGGTCTTCTTTCTCTCTTTATTTGGATAACTTACGCTCTTGCTTTTCAGCACTTGTAAACACTCAGTATCAACCCATTAGTAGGCTTGTCACTTCATCATGGTAGATAGTGGGGTGTTTGAGGTTTTTTGTTTGTTTGGTTGGATTTTTTTTCCTCCTTATGGATAGAACAGGGATACTTTCAGGGATACTGAAGAATCAAATGTCTGATAGCTATTTCAGAATAAAATATTTCTACTTGCCTTGCCATTCTACATTCTTGTTGACAGCAGCAATAATAGAAAATTATATTTCTATTACTTTACAGAACAACCTGTAGAACCATTGATGACAGTTGCACTATGAGACCTACTACAGCCAAACAAACCAGAAAAATTAGGTTAAGCATCTAAACACAGTAAATGAAAACTGCAGTGTTTAAGATATTTAGTTTTTAATAAGGAAATTGTTTGTTTCAGTTAAGAAATATTTGGAATGTCTTTGAGAACAAATAATTTCCCATCACATTGTTTACTATAGAGACTTCTAAAAATCTATGTGGACTGACAGCAGAAAATGTCTTCCTAATACTGCTCTTACAATGGCTGCTTTTTAAACATGTCAGTGCACTTTGTTTAGATCTATTTTCTATTCACAGTCTAATTACACGGATGTTGCAGAGAGACCCGAAGCGAAGGGCATCTTTGGAAGAAATCGAAAGCCATGCATGGCTCCAAGGAGTTGACCCATCTCCTGCAACAAAGTACAATATTCCTCTTGTGTCATATAAAAATCTGTCTGAGGAGGAGCACAACAGTATAATACAACGCATGGTTCTTGGTGATATTGCAGACCGAGATACAATAGTGGAGTAAGTTGTCAGTTTCCTACACGTGGTTTGTTTTGTGCATCTGTCAATTTTGATTAAAGAATGTCATTAGAACCTGGGTTCTTCAGTGTTTAAATATCAAGCCATTCAGTTAAACACAATATTACAATCTTGCTCTGTGATAGGATATTTTAGGATGATAAATACTTAAGTAGATAGAAACTTAGGAAAAACTTTAAGAAAATGTGGTGGAACAGTGTTTGATTCCTGTGGTAGTTTGCCATCTTGAGTAAACTGCTTTGAAAAACCATGCTTTTACTTGTGCTTCATATCTCATGCATATTGGGAGGTGATAAAATCCTAGCATTTTTCCCTTGGTACATTTCCAGTATACCTGAATCTTTGTTAATATTATTCCTTTTATCTGCATAATGCAAAATAGCCATTGTTACCAAGTGAGCTTGCTAGGTAGCTGCATGTTTTTTTCTAAGAGATTAGATCCCCCAAATTTCTAAAATATTCCCAAAATCAAAAGAGGACTTAATTTTTTTTTTTCTATTAGTTTGTGTTTAATCTGGCAAAACTGTTACTATCTTACTATTTGGGGGGGAAAGAAGGGGAGAGGGAGAAGCAGCACTCTTGCTTCTTAAGCTTTTAGCTGCATAACAGTGACATCCTTTCTGTTAGAATGTCTGAGTGATGCTTACTGGCTTATGAACTTAATTTTACTGTAAACTTAATGTGACCTTCCTTAAAATAAGGAAGGTTTTTCTTCCAGGTGTTGCATAAACAAATATTAGTACTTTGTGGTTGGATGTGTCAGTGGGAAAGCCCACCATTGCTGTATAACATTAATGAAATACAATTTTATAATTTTAAGAATGTTCAATAAAGGAAGAATTACTTATTTTTTTTTAATAATCTAAAGATATCCTCATGCAACTATAGTTGAAATTGCTAGACTTGTTGGCTCTTTATTTTTAATAAAACCAATACATGCTTGTTGAAACTTCAAAGATACACAGTTCTGCTTTTCCTGCTATGAGAAGTACAGCAAGGTGTATTAGATACCTGTTCAGTTTTCTAAAAAACATTGATGTATAGTTTATTTAATGTTTTGTACTTTCCTTAGGGCATTGGAAACTAACAAATACAATCACATCACTGCTACTTACTTCTTACTAGCTGAAAGGATTCTGCGAGAAAAACAAGAGAAAGAAATTCAGACCAGATCTGCAAGCCCTAGCAACATCAAAGCTCAGTTCAGGTGAGAATTTATGAATCTTTTTTTTTTTCCCAACCTGGCTTACTGAGAATTTTATTGAATTGCTCAAGTAATTCTTTCTAAAAGTAAAATAAAATACTTATTAATTGCAAATTTTAAATGTCTTTAAAGTTATGTGAATGCTTCAGAAGCTGTTCAGAAATCAGTTACCAATAATATTTTAAATTCCTACCATTTTCAGGAAATGCTTAATCATTTCAAGTTCTGTATCTGAAATAGTAAGTCTTTATACCTGCTAGGAAAGGTCATGTTCATTGACCTTCAGTTCCAAATACAAATTGTGTATGTAACAGCCCTGGAAAAAATTTAGTTGCATAATCCATAAACATGTTGATGGGGAATTAGTTATAAATGAAAAATCACTCTGAATTTGATGTTATGGTTTAGTTGTTAGCATTGATTTTTAATGGGCCAAACATCCCCTAAATCAAGCTTAGAGCAAACATCTGTAGGTTATATTCTCTTTAATATCAGTTGATATGCCTATTGTATAAAGAAAACTGTTGAATTAATTGCTTTAATTACCCATTTAAAGATATTGCAATAGTTTGTTTTTTTTTTTAGTTTGACAAAAACATGATTTAAAAAAAACGTTATAGAAAGGTTCCCTGAGATTTTTCCAAACTTCAGCTTGTGACACAATAAAACTAAATGGGGAAGTTGGGTTCTGGCTTCTGGTTGGTATTGATGTGTTCAACCAGTCCATTTGCTTTGCAATCAGTTATCAAAACATCCTGTATTTTCAATTATAGCAGCATGTGTTTTAAAAAAAACCCAACCAAACACAAGACAAAGAGTAGAGTTTCTGTCTGCACATTGATATTGGAGGATGCATGTTTGGAACGGTTATTTTTCTTAAACATGGGATGACTAGGGATCTGCTGGTATTGAAAAAAAACTTTATTGGCCCATCTTGACAATCTTTCTAGTGAAGATGGAAGTTGTGCTGAGGCGTTTCCATTAATTTTTTTTTTCTCTAACCTCCAGCGTCTTCAAAAGTTGCCTTTTAGGTTTTGGTAAAATATTACTGGCAACTATTATTAGCAATCATAACAATTGCTAGTAGTTAATCTCTTAACAAGAAAAAAAATATTAAGCGCTTGTGCTGATGTTTGGAGTTGCTGCCTACATTCCGTGTTGTTAATCTATGGGCAGGATTTAGAGAAAATTAAAAATAGCTTGTTCATTTCAAATGTTTCTTTGTGCAGCTTTCATGGAAGGTCACATGTGAAATCATTTAATAGGAATGATAATAGGGACACAAATGCTGTGGTGTCCTTCTGGTGCATATCCATGTTTTCCTTGCTCTAACTGATAAAAGTAAGGTAGTACCACCTCAACTTCAATCTAGGAAAAAAAAAAGGATGCTTGTTATAAATTAAGCGTAGGAACTTTGGAAAATAGGTTAGAGATACATCATCTCCACTGATTGTTACCTTGGATTTAGGCTGAGATTTTGGAAGCTTTTAGAGGTGAGTCTTCCAAATACCATTTCATGTACCTGAAGAGTGAATTGTTTCCCTCTGAACTTTATAGTGGTTCACATCATCTGCATTATCTCCAGATGAGACTCCACCCTGTGTTGTGTACTAGAGTAGACTGAAATTTTGTTGCTGCACTTGAAAGCTCATTCAGTCAATGGTCACTTAGGAGATTTTATTATGTTGCACAGTTACCAGTGCTTTAGAAGAGGTATTGTTGCAGGCAACTAAGGGTAACAATATAGTTAGGAATGTCTTTGAATATGTTCCCTACATGTGAACACAGGTTTCTACTACAGCTTTTCATGCAGTATGTTAGAGTATTTTAGTTAATGTGAAGTTAAGTGATTGGCAAACTTTTTAAACTTAAAAGATAACTCTTACTTTGAGAGGTTAGAAAAAAAATTATCAATCTCCACAAGAAATGTGGGGCTTATGCAGAGTGAAGCAATTGAATTAATCAGTGTTAAGGTGTAGGTCTATAGACGCTGGTCTTTTGGATTAGGCTTTCACAATGCAGATAGAGAGGAAAGACGGACAGTCTTTTTTCTTACTTTATTCTGTGTGCATTATAGGAAGATTACAGTATATATTGGGATTTACAGCAAAATACAGATCATTAGATACCAGCTTAGATACTGGAGAAAAGACATGAGCTGCTAACTGTAAAACTGATTTACACTCAAGTGTTACTTTCATTTTGATTTGAGCTAATGCTAGTACAGAGTCTTACACTTTGACCTTTGATTTACAGTTTATTCAAGTGTCATACTGAGTCCTGAATGCATGCAGCTGTATTATTCCAGTTGCTCAGTTAAGGTCAAATAAATGTATGATCTCAATTCATGTGTGTTTAAAATTAAAGGGGATTTTGTAGAATAGAGTTTGGTCTGAATGAGACTTACTGAAGATGAGAGAATGTTTCTTCTGACTTTTCAGTCTCACTCATGTTAATTCTAACCAAAATTTTATATTAAGAATACTGGGGAAAAAATTAACAGAAACTTCAGATTTTAAAGTAGTTTGCAATACTATCTTTCGAAGTTGTGCTTGAATCAGCTTGTATCTTCCTCTAGGTACTGGTAGATTTATGCCTATTTCAGATTTTTTTTTTTTTTAGACAGAATTAGTTAAGTTTTTTATTGCTTAATTCATTTTCTGAGAACAATGAAATCTTAAGGTTTCATTTGACAGTAACTAACAATTTCTAAACTATACTTTTGTATATATGATGGTCCTTTCAAGCAACAACATTTCTAAAGGAATGCACATCTTCTGAGAGTGTTTCCTTTTCCTCAATCACTTAACTACTGTTATTTACAAACATGCCTCTCAGCAGGCTCATTTGTGTGGTAGTACTTCTGCTTCTTGTGCAGATCTTACATTTTCTTACATGTTCTAAAATGCTTGCCATGATCTAACTTCTGTCCTTTATAATCGTTTATGTAGGCAATCATGGCCAACAAAAATCGATGTACCCCAAGATCTGGAGGATGACCTTACAGCTTCTCCTCTCTCCCATGCAACTGTTCCTCAGTCACCAGCTCGCACGGCTGAAAACATTCTCAACGGCCACAGAAGCAAGGCCCTTGGCGATTCAGCGAAGAAAGAAGATATCCCTGAATTAGCTGGACCAGCACTTTCATCAGTCCCATCAGTGAGCTTAAAACCCACTACAAGTGGCCGGAAGTGCTTGTTCAGAGTAGAAGAAGATGAAGAGGAGGATGAAGAAGATAAGAAACCTATTTCTCTTTCTACTCAAGTTGTTCTGCGCCGTAAGCCTTCAGTTACAAATCGTCTTACTTCAAGAAAGAGTGCACCAGTCCTCAATCAAATCTTTGAGGAGGGTGAATCAGATGATGAGTTTGACATGGATGAGAACTTACCCCCAAAGCTCAGCAGGTTAAAAATGAATATTGCTTCACCTAGCACCGTGCATAAACGCTATCACAGGAGGAAAAGCCAGGGACGGGGCTCTAGCTGCAGTAGCTCAGAAACAAGTGATGACGACTCGGAAAGTAGGAGACGCCTAGACAAAGATAGTGGGTTTACTTACTCCTGGCACAGACGGGATAGCAGTGAAGGGCCACCTGGCAGCCAAGGAGATGGTGGTGGACAAAGCAAACCAAGTAATGGAAACGGAGGGACAGACAAAACAAGCCCAAGTGATAACAACAAAGGTGGTGGGAGTCCCTCTGGTAGCTCCAGCGGTAGCACCAACAACACTTCAGGTTCCACTCGCAGATGTGCTGGATCTGGAAACTCAATGCAGTTATCATCTAGAAGTGCAGGGGAACTGGTTGAAAGCCTGAAATTAATGAGCCTTTGCCTGGGTTCACAGATTCACGGCAGCACTAAATACATTATTGATCCTCAAAACAATCTGTCCTTTTCCAGTGTAAAAGTACAGGAGAAATCAACATGGAAAATGTGTGTAAGTTCCAGCGGAAGCACAAACCAGGCTTCATCGTTGGCCAACCTAAAATTTTTTTCTGACCAAATGTCAGATACAGCAAATGAATTGGAACGGATAAAGAACAGGAACTTGAAAAACAATGTTCTACAACTACCTCTCTGTGAAAAGACGATATCTGTGAATATTCAGCGGAACCCAAAGGAGGGGCTGCTGTGTACCTCCAGTCAAACCAGTTGTTGTCATGTCATTTGACAATGACCTGACTTCAATAGCTCGATCTACTTGACAGCATAATTCTTCCTGTTCAGAGCTGTGAACACCTTGTCACCGGACCCCCTTTTGTTGTCTCAAGATTTTAAGTGGGCTTTGAGCAGTTATTTATTACACTTTAATTTTGTGTTTGCTTGATGGTATGACAATGCATGGTCTTTGCATGCTGCTAGCCAATATGTTTTTCTTTTTCAACAAAACAGAATATTTTATTGTGTAATTTTTAGATTTATAATTTTACTATGAAATATCTGGATTAAATTAAAATAAATATCTGGATCCTAATGTAAATGGAGCACTTAGAAGTTTCATATTCTGCACTTAAACTAGAGAGAGAAGCTTTTGTTTGCTTGTGAAATGTTAATTCTTGTTCTGACCTTCTGTGATAACTAAAATATGTGATATGTGGCATACTTCTATGTGTCTGAAACAGAACCAAAGCAATAATGTTTTGATGCTGAAAACTCTTCAGGGAGTTTTCAGATGTTCCAAGGCTTGTACAAAGCAAAAATGCACTGAAAATTAGTGATCTTGAAATATGATTTTTAAACCCACACCTATTTGTCTTAAGCTATGATGTGGATAAAGTTGTGGCTCAAAAATGAAGCTGAAAAGATCTTGTTTTGCTAGAGGCAGGTTTGGTTTTTTTTGGTTTTTTTTGTGTNTTTTTGGTTTTTTTTTTTTTTAAAAAGGCAAGTGGATTTGTAAGACAGCTTTCTCCCATAGAAATATGTTAATATTACAAGCAGACAATCTTCTTTTTTAATATAACAAAGGTAATCATGAAGTCTACTTCTGAGTTTTTACATGCTAACTGAAAATAAAGTATTTGTATTAATTTCTTTTGTTATTAGTATATCATGATACTTAGTATTTTAGGTTTTTACCTTTCTCCCCTTCCTTTCCTCCTCTCCCTGAGATTTCAAAAGGCAATAAGGGATAGAAAACTTGTAGGTAATTGGATTCAAATTGAAACTGTTATTGTCATTTACATTTTTCTCATTATTATTCTTTTTAAGATTTAAAATACTGCTGTTTCCCCACAAGTACATGACTTATTTTCCTACAGTAATCATGCTTTTTTTATAAAGTCAATTAAAAATAGCATATAGGAAAGTATTTATTTTGCAGCTCTTAGCCTTTCTGTCAGGTTTCCCACTGCCATGGCAAGGTCTTGATCTAGAGTATTTCTGTACAGAAGGATACTTTTGACCACATTAACTTTGTGGAATTTTATTATCTAGAATAAAATATATTGCAGATTCCTAGTTTTGGGAAGGGCAAGAATGTTTTATTTTTTCATGCTGTGCACTGGGTCTTCTAAGCAATGCTAGTGAACTGGTGGTATTATGTAGCAGTGCCCTGGGCAGACACTGGATATTTGAGAGGAGTTTACACTGTTGAGCATCTTCTAACACTTGCAGAGTGGTCATAGAAAGCATTTCATGTCCACCGCAGAGTGAACAAGCACCAAAGAACGGTGTTACGCTCGGTCATAATTTCTATTTCTAAGAGCTCATGACAGCTCTTCTTGATTAGTAAAAGACTTTACTAAGAGAGTCTAAATTGCATGGGTATTCTTGCTGGCTAGCCTAGCCAGGGATTCTACATTCTGCTTCCTGAACAAGGCAATGGATAAGCTTTTTACTTTAAGTTTTAAACTCTAATTGCAGTTTAGTCAGTGTGCTATTTATAAATCAAAAGCTACAAGAATAGATGTGTGGGTGAAGCCATAGAACCTATTTGCTTGAAATTTTTGAGCAGGGATATTACCAAGGGCCAGAAATGAGATGTGTGGTTCACAGACAGTGAGCGTAACATCCAAGTAGAAGACAAGTTTATAAAGGGCATTGGCAATAAACTTATTTGTTGCAGCTTTTTTCCAAGTATTGTAAATACTCTTTCCTGATATTATGTACAGCCTTGGAATGGCACCTTTTAACTAACCCCAGGTGTATTTTGTTTCCAATGTTTTTATATACAACTGTATATATGGTGCTCACTTTAGAACAGCAGTGTTGACCATTTATGCTGCATAGTTGTATTATAGCCTTATAGTTGTGTGTGGTTGGTTGAACCTTTGGGTGTACAGATGTTAGTCTGAGTGCTGTCCCTTATCTGTTAGTCGACAGGTGAATGACTGTGCATGTGGTGTGTGTTGTATTATGTTGTCATGTAAAAGGAAGGGCGAGAATAACCACTACATTAAAACAATATTGGACCAAACTATTCAGAGCAAGTAAACAGTTTCTTGTACCCCTTAAATGTGTCTTTAAAAGTTGCATATAGTTACAGTAGTGTATAAATTAAATATTGTGGAAAAACAGTCTTGTATTTTTCTGTATGTGTGTGTATATAAGTATATATATAAAAAATGTACCTCTAGCAACTTAACCTGTATTTAAGATGTGACAATCTTGACACAGAATTTTAAGAATAGTAGTATAAATAAGCAGAATTAATAAATAGAAATATAAACTTTTCTCACCAAGAAAGAATCTTTGTGTGTGTGTGTGTTAAGAGGGTACAGAAATATCAGCTGATCTTACTGCTTCCAGCAACGTTTGGCTTTTTCATTGTATAAATATTCAGGGTGTGCGACAAATGGAAAATCCAGTTAATAATGGTGAAATCTTGATTGATTGATTGATGCAGAACCTATGATTTGCACGTCAGGGCAGTACAAGCTCCTGGCCACGTACCCTGCACTGCAGCACAGGAGAGGTCAGACCTTCAGGAGACACACTCCCTTGGGAGTGAGTTCTCAATACTGCAGACACCGAATAGCTCATACTGAAAAGTGCTGATCAAGCTTGCATACAGAAATAAATTAAAATAGAAAGCAGTAGAAATGTAAGCTTGGCTGCCTTAAAAAATGCAGCTTTGTGTGTGGATGCATGTTAATTTGCAAACTTTCAGTTATTTTCTTGCATAAATCAAACTTGTTCATTTGAGCTTAAAAGTTGTCACTTGGTATCTGCTAAAATAGCATTTTGTTTAAAGGGTGAGGTTGCTGTGTTAGGCAGAACTTCAGAATGCATTAAATGGTTTAGTAAACTTCACAAGCTGCTCTTCAGCTAGAGAACACTTATACACTTGTCCAACTTACCATCCTAGCAATTGTGGTGCTGTTCTAGCAGCTTGTGCCTGGCAGCTCTGGAGTATAGAATACAAGGGGTTTCAGAATCTCACTTAAAATACTGGCTCTGTGTGTGCCCAGGTAAATCAGACGAGCCTTAGTCTCAGCCACATGAATGCCCTTAGAGTCACAGAAGGGATACCTTGCCCCCACCCCCCATAACTCTTGGGGAAGATACGGTGCTTTACTTGGCTCAGGTTTTTCCTGTTAGCTGAAATGATCGGTTGTATACCAGTCTGCCAAATCTGCGTTGGTGGTATGTAAACCCGTTTGTGTGTTGTGGGGTTGGTTTTTTTCTTGTGACAATGTGTGTGAGTGGAAGTTTCATCATATAGACTGAATGCTTTTAATACAAACCTAACCCACTACTCTTCTTCTTTGCAATGTAAAATGGCTTAAATGTTAAAAAAAAAAAAAAAAAAAAGTTAGCACCAGCACTGATACATGTCAGAAGTGAGTAGTGGGGCATGGTGACTGTGCACCAAAAGCTGGGTGCCTTCAGACAATGTCACCCAAACCACCCAAGATCTAAAACCACGGTGTAACACACAGCTCTTGTCTGGGTGCATGCTCTGCTCACGCTCTGCTGTCACATGTAACAGGATCCCAGGAGTTAATTCCACTTACTGCAACTGCTCCACAGCTATGTTTTACAGCTGTGCCCCACAGTGCAGTGCTCAGACTGCCATGTGCTGGAAACATCTGCTCCTGAACATTTAGTCTAAAATTAATCTTATAAACTTCTGTTCCCTACTGTGTACCTGGTAGCCTAATGGTTTGGGTTTTTTTTTCCTAAGGTTCTATGAAAAGCATTTTGTGTTGAGGAGGGGTAGAGCAGAGCTAGCAAGTGCTCCTGGAACATGTTCTGTGATTGTGGCTTCTGGCATCTTCTCATGCACATTACCAGTTTACCCTTAAGAGATGTCTTTGGTGACTGGGGAAGGAGCTGTGCAAGTGGTTCCTCATGGGAAAGTGGACTCTTGAATTCAGACCCTTAGGTGGTGAGCTGACAGAGGAAGTGCCAATGCTGGGGTTAAGGCAAGCACAGGGGGAAGGAGGGGGGGGGGAATGGGCAGGGGGCAAACTGCGACCATGCCTCAGCAAGGAAAGGTATAACAAAGCTCATACTACCCTCTTTTTAAGACAACAGGGCCCAGCAATATCTTAGTCATTGCTGCATACAGGTCAGATTTTTTTTTTTTTAATGAATTTTTCATTATCAAATAGAGAAATGTGCTAGCCACTTATTTACGGAGAATTCCCAACATGGATGGCTGTCACTGAACAGAACGGGGCAAAGTGGAATGTCCTGGACAGCCTGGGGCCTGACCACTGGAGCCAGGCCACTGCAGGAGCCTGTCCCACGGCCAAATTTACCCAGTTGAATCAGGACAAATTATTCTAGATTGTGACTTGCTTTCAGTAAAACGTGCTTTCAGTACTAACCCACTGACGTGACTGTACAAGGGGAAGTGTAACTGATTCACTTGGTTAGTTACCTACTGACTAAAGCCAGCAGTTCCCTCACTGAAGTCAGGTAGGTACAGTGTTTTGAGGGACAGCAGAGTGCCCTTCTTGGGAGTGATGGTGGAGTTGTTCCAGCCTGCTGCTTTCCTGAAGCACAGGCTGGCTATTTTTCTTTTGTGCTTCAAGTTGTAATTACTTGTATGAAATTGACTCAGTTTGGCCTATCTGTGTGTATTACAAATGACTCCAATTTCTAGTAAATCAAGAACCCTAAATTAGTGGCAGAGTCTATCATACTGGGGGAGGGAAGTTGATTGCTATTTACTTACCCAGATGGTAGAAGTACGTCATATGAAAAATGCAAGTAACACGTGATACTTTAGAGAACGTGAAAAGCATGGGATTTTTGTAGGGACAGGCTCTCAGACATGTCATGTCAGATCTCCTTAGCAATTAATTTCAGCAAACCCTTGTGTAACATATTCCTATTTCTTCCCTCTCACTCCTCTCTTGAGAAATACAGGGCTGGGAGAGGGAGGAGGGAAGATCTGTTTTTCTCTTTGGGCTCCTGTGTGCCACATCCACTCAGCTCAAGTGCCCAAGGCCTGGGAGAGGTTCAGCTCAGTGATGCAGACCTGGGAGCCAGGAGGAAGTGCTGATGGGCTCTCTTACACTGTGCCCAGGATCACCCTCATCACACCAGCGATGACAGATGCCATCATCACTGTGTTTTATATCAAGCAGCTGGGTGCAGAGAGATCCCTCCTCTCTAAGGGCTGGCAGGTGAGTCACCAGGCTCTGCTGTCAGCTCCAGACAGATACTGGCACTCACCCCTACAACTCTTGGACACAGCCTGGGAGAGCTTTCCTGAAGAAAGCACGTGGCGGTAGTAGGCATGGTTCCCACTGGCTTTGCTTATTTGAGTAAGGAAGCAATTCTCAATCAGTGCAAATCTTCCTGAATGAGATTTGACATCGATTCCCTCAGATCAAGGTAGGTTAAAATACCCAGATTGCTTGCCTGTTACAGAGGAACCTTATTCCTCACATAATGATTCCAGTGTTTCTACTGTCCTCAAGTGCATGGGAGGTGCTGCAGTCTTGCAAGTACAGTAGAGATGTTGAGTCAGCAGATCCCTCTGGGCCATGCAGTTAAACCTGTGGCTCACAACATACCTGATGAGAGAAATTTTGTATCACCAGTAATTTATTTATGACTGCTCTTTTCCTTAAAACCAAGTTTCTTGGTTGTTACTGCTGCTGCTGCTAAGGAGACATGTAAAATTCAAGCCTTATGGATAGGTACAGGTTACTCCTGCACAGTCTGTCCTGTCTTCCCAAACAGGATGCCTCCAGACTCATCTGAGCTTTTTCCTAAAGCTTCAGACCAGAGATGAACTTTATTTCTTAGACCAAGGCATTAGAATAATCGCTGCACACCCAAGTCAGCCCACACTCCTGAAAGGTCCTGACCCACGGCTGTCTCTGTCAGGGTCTCTCTACCTGGGTAACGGACTGCACTGTGAACCTCCTGGGATGGACTTGCTGCCCACACCAGGACCCTGCGCTGAACATAAGCTGTCTGCACCCCGTCCTGAGGCAGCTGCTCAGAGCCCCTCCATGCTTTCCACAACCCCTGCGTGAACCCACCATTCTTTCCTGAAGCACCCAAGCTGCAGCTTCAGCTATCGCTGTGTGCAAACTGCTTGATGACCCCAAGGAAGACAACAGAAGACACTTACCGGGAACCAGTCACCTCTGATCTAGGTGGCTTTGTTCCCTTTCACCTCAGCATGCTTCCCCCTGCAGCCCACTGTACCCTTCTCTATTGCACGTTGAGGAAACTAGACCAACGGCCTCGTATGTCAGCTCTGCAGCAGGGGATGGCCTGTGCATGATGGGAAAATAAAGTCTCTGCTCCTGTGTGCCTTGGGGACACAGCTATCCAGACTAGGAACAGATGTACAGGTTACACAGCTGGAACTGGTTAATGGCAGTCACTGCTAAATATCTTATTTATGCTCTCTAATATTTTCATCTGACAACAGATGTTTGTCAGTACGTTACATCCCTAGTGTCTCACAATTTTTACAGATGCACCTACAGCAGAAAGAAAACAATACAAAGTCATGCAGAAGCCTAGACAAACATTTTTTCTCTCAAATAAGAAATGAAAATGGATAACATAATGAATGTAAAAAACCAAAACCCAGTATCAAAGCAACATAAAACAGTATGAAGCACAGCAACCTCCCCAGTAAAAGGACAAAGAGCAGCATATAGAGGAATAAGAGCTAAATTTCAGTTCAGAGACAAAATGTTACTTGGTAATGTATAGGTAACATTTCTCGGCATGCTAAAGCATATGCTCTCTACGACAGAAACACTCTGTCATGACTGTGTAGCATCTGTGATGCTTCAACAAGACTTCTCCCAGTATCCAGAACAAACTTTAATCCTTACAGAACAAAGGATTTCCATACTTCTCACTCACTCACACTATGGACATTCATAATTCCTCCACACCTACTAGCTTTAGGCAGAGAATTCACCTAAAGAACAGTATTATCCCCCTTTATAGAAAAGAAAACTAAGCAGAAGTGAAGGGATTTGCCCAAGGCCAGGGCAACAGCTAACACTTAAACATTACTAGAGTTAGTCTACAGAAAACAGGAGAATGAAAGGACCACAAGGACAACTACAGTAATTTTTTGCCAAAATCTACTTGTACTTTTTCACAAGATCACAGTTGAGACACAACTCAATTCCTTTTCTAACCCATCTTAGAAAATCATTCGTGATACAGTTGCCATCAGCAAAACACACCAACGTTATGCTCACAGACCAGCACAAAGGAGCAGTCCAGCAGAATCCCTTCAGAACGGCTACGACAGGCTCACAAGAGCACATTCCAGCACGAACCCATCCCACAGCTTTTCCTTCTGAACTGTTCACTCAAAAACACTGACTGAGCAGCGTTGAGTAAAACTTGACCTAAAGTGACCTATTTCAGATCAAAGTGGGCAGGAAACTGCAAAGCTGGGGAGCCTTCCTGGAGAACATGCTGGTCCCCTCCTCAAAACAGCTTTGGTTTTGGGATCTCTACAGCACTACAGGAAGGGAGACACGCTCCCCTCAGAGATCCCTGCTGGTTGCTCAGGGCAGAGCTTGCACAGCCACAACCCTGCCACAGGTTCAGGGAGAGGCTGCGGAAGAGCAGCAGCCCATGAGACACCCCTGAAATAGCAGCAGCGTGGAGGGTGCGCAGTGGGAGAAGTGAGAACAGAGACAGCAGCTGCAGCATGGTTTTGCTCCTCTCCTCCAGGGAACGGAGTCATTTCTTACTGGGTCACGCTTGCAGAATTTGAGAAATGCTGTTTTTAAATTCCAGACAGAACGCATTATTTTGGCTTAGTTAGATTGTTCTGCTGGGGGGGCCCTGTGGCAGAAATCTGAATGTGCAAAGTAGGCAAATACCTTAATTATTATAACAGCACATCTTTCCCAAACAGAATTTCAACAAGTATCACATATAGGTAAGTTACATCTACCAAAGAAGGTCACAGCAGGGGAAAATGAACCATCTCAACGTCATGGGATCAAACACTATAGATTTTGGTCCTATTACCATTAGAAAACAATAAAATATTAGGAAAATTACCTTTTTATGAAATACAAGGAAAAAGATCAGTTATTCACTACATACACAATTACTGGTGTATCAAGTATCAAGTTTAATTGATCAGTTACTATCAGTTAATTTAACCAAAAGATCCATTCATACAATACTGCAGTTCAAGAGCCAGGGAAGCGACACTGAAATCTAATGTAAATTAAAAAATAAATACACTTCATAAATTACTGATCAGCAATCTGTTTCCTACAGAATGCTTCTTACCCAGCTTCTGAAACTCTTTCTTTGAAAATATTTTAGCTGGAGCTTATTTAGGTAACTAGCACACAGGAGTGTGTATAATGCATACTTTATAATATATAAGTTCAAATATTTCTCAGATCATATAAGGAACAATCATGTATTTCATTATGCAATATATAAAATATTGAAATTAATTTGCTATGTGCAAACAGTAGCTAATAAGCACTTTTTGAAATAATACAGGCTTATTAGCTATTGTTATAAAGGAACAAAAGGGGCAATAACGCCAAAGGGACAGTACACTCTGAATTAAATACTGGTCTTTTTTTTTTTTTTTTTTCCTTTTACAAAGTTGAAGTTGAAAACTCTTGTTAGCTTCTGGATGCTTACTCACAGAATCTGTTTTCAGTCACTTGAAGCACAGTGAGCCTGACAGATTTCAACCAGACCAGGCATAAGCTGGAGTGCTTTCTTTGGTGTTAACTTCACCAATTGCATATAAGAAACAAAGAGAGCAGGAGACATCTTTTTTTGTAGTGTCAGGCAGAGAAGATATACCAAGTATCATATAAGCAGGTGCCACCTACTGAACGGATGATAGAGCGCAGACTCTCAGAGCCACAAATCATAAACAAACTCTGAAGAAGTGCCCACATTCACATGTGACTGCTTTAGTCATCCTCGTTCCTTCATGTTTACTCCTTCAGTGACTCAGCTGCAAGCTTCATTTGCTGTGAGAGAAGGGAGAAAAAGAAGAGGTAGACTGAGTGCAGTGGCAGCACGACGAATTACACCGACCAGCAAAATCTGAAAGCAGGACACTTCTGAATCCAACTGAATAATAAAAATACACAAAAAAATGAACTCGAGCTTCAGTAGTTAAAAACAAAAATGCAAGTCTGTTATGCCTGACTTTTACAAATGACACAGTTTTAACAGAGGTATTGCTTTTCCCACCAAAAGACTCAGCAAATGATGATGCAATTTGTATGTTAATTAATTCTTCTTGTGATGAACAATGCCTTAGGCTGAAAGTACTGGGCCCAACAGATAGGAAAAAACCCTTCTCCCTCAGAGTCATGACCTGGGGGAACTGCTGTAAGAATGGCAAAATGGAAAACCGGGAGAAATTCCTGTTGTACTGGGAATCTCTTCTGCACCCCTAGGCAGTAACTGCTGGTGACAGTGCCCTGGATAAGCTGGTACCCCGGTAATCCCCCGAGACCCCAGTCCCTGTGTGCAGAGTAACTAACTGGCAGGCACTTCATCTCTTCTTGGGCAGCGCCGGCTGCTCCCTGAAACAACAGCAGTAAGCACAGACAGGTACAGCTGATGGGCTCTACTGGAAACCTGCTCTGAAATTTAGGCAGACATCACTACCAGGCTGGAATGAAGAATGCTTATCTCTGAATCACAGGTTTGTGTATTTATTAAAATAAATAGGAGAGTTCTTTGAGATAACTTCTGATATTCAAAATGCTCACAATACTGAAGGACTGTGATATCAAAATTTCAGACACAAAGGGGATTAAAAAAATCAATTATTTGTTGTTACTGCAGACTCCTAAGCAGCTGTGTAGTTTCCACATCATCAATCCAGTGGGTGCTACGGACACATGCTTAAGTTTGTTAAATGTAAAGTTCTTTTTTTTATGTCCATGTCTGATTTTATACAAATGGTCCGGTACATGCGGGCTAATAGAAAGATAAATACCTAATAATGCTATAGAAAAAAAATGGAAAAGGGGAAACTGCAAATACAACCAACACTTTCACCCAATTTATATCCCGTAACATAAAGATGTCAGATTGCGTTAACACAGCACCTTCTAAATCCCCGTTTGCTAGTCTCTGCACAAACCCATTCCAAAACATTACTCTGCATGATAAAACCCACCTACAATAATTCTTCTTTATAATTTTTATCTGTATTTCCATGCCATCTATTACAGAAGTAAAATTAGTTTGTGATACAAATATTTATATGTTTCTCCATAGCAACAGTGCAGAAGAAAAGCCATAGCTAGATGCTGGAACAGGGAGTCCTTTTCTGCATCCTGATTCACTTATTTAAATAAATGTCTGTATAAAACTACAGCACCTTAATTAAAGGGACTTCTACCCCTATTGTAAAAACATTAAAAAGATACAGAAGACAGCAACTTAATTCAGTTCATGATTCATCAAATTCAAACCTGATTCTCTTATTTTAGAATTACTTCCTTAAATTCTGAGCGTTGTTGTAATTATATGGGGACTGATGAGGAACGTAGAAAACTGGAAAGGTATTTTTATTCTCTGATCTTTGCAGGGCTTGCAAAAGTCTGGAAAAAAACCAAGCACGTGGCTATTAAGGATGACTAGATGGTAATCTGTCCAGAAATTCTGTACAAGCAGGACTACTGGCATTTATTTTTTAAGGCCCTCCTAATATTAACTGAGCTAATCTAGTATTCTATTATGCTGGCAATCTCACATTTAAACTATATCACTATATCACAAACAAACCTCTGAGCTTCTTCAGTGGGCCAGTGGCTAGAAAAACCTCTCAACAGAGCTTCACATGCTGCCACGGCACACACAGCCTGGGCAAAACCCGTCCAAATGCCGTCAATCACACATTTCAGGAAATGAATCATAAGCAACGTGAGAGCCCCAGGAGTGGCATATTTCATTTCTTCTTTATAATTTTTAATACCAAAACATATTTTCCAGTACCTAGCAACACCAGGGTCCCCTAAGAACTATCCCTTCAGCAAGCAGCACGTGGTGGCACCATTAGACTGTGACATTCTTTGCCAAGTTTAGGCTGAAGAATTTTTAAATTTTCTTTTACTGTGAAAGCAAATATTCCTTTTTACTACAAAAATATTTCTCTAGGACAACATACAGGAAAGGGAGTGTATTTTTTTTTTCTGATACTGCGAAAGGGAACTGACAAGGTACTTCTTATTTTTAAGATCACCTTTCCCCTGATGGCCCCAACAGGCTCATTGACAAACCTGTGGGACTGAGTTAACTACTCTTCCATCCAAAAGACATTGCTTTGCAAGTCTTAAGTAGTATTTTAAAAATATAGAACGTGAGGTATTAAAAACTTCTCAATCAATTTTTCAAACCTACTGGATATATAATGAATAAAAAAACCCAACACTCAGTTGAGGGGTATTAAAAGCCTCTGAAACTAACCAGAGGCACAGTTCATAAATGAGAGCTCAATAAACCATTCTTCGTTTAGCATCATCTGAGAATTACTAGCAAAAGGTTTATGCTTCTGTTCTGCAAAGCAGGTGGCCAGTGCAGGACAAGTGATGGCCCAGTCCTGCTCCCTAGCAGCTAGGCTTGGCTCTGTACAGCACCTGGGGATCACGTTTCCCTCCTGCTGTGTGGCTGTACTGACTTAACGGTCTGTGTCACACAGCACACTTAGCAACTATGGATGCAATGCATAATAATTGAAGCATTTGTTTAATATTTGCTGTAGCGTAGTTTATTCTAAAATTCTACTGTTAGGAATTGCTCTAAATATTTGTCTGCTGTAATTCAATAGATTCGCTATTTCCATTTTATTAAGTTTAGATTTCTTTGTAAAGCACACATAATATAGTTAGTATTTTCAGGAGAAATAGCAAAAAATCTTCAGTGTGGTTTACAAATAGGCTTTACTAATTAACTAGATTTCACTACATTTCATCATTAAATTTTCTGAAAGCACTTGAATAAAACATAACAGATACTTGCCCACCACAAATACAGTTGCATACCAAGTCTGGAAATCAGGCTACTTCCTTTGTGTGTTCACAACCAGAAACACAGAAATTGTAGTACACAGGCTATTGACTGCAGTTATCAATGACTGCTGACTCTCCAGTCGGAGGGTCTATGGAAGTCTGACCTTCTGATTTAGTGTTATGTACAATATCAATACATGCAAGTAAAAGAAATAGCTACAAACATGACTAAAGCAAAATTAGTAGAGTTGCCAAGGGATTCACCACTAGCAGCATGAGGACTTCATTCAAACCACTGGGAATCCAGGCAGCTTCTGCATGGCATGAGAAGAACTGTGGCCCACCTTCATTTTCAAGCCCTGTGCACAGAGCCGAGGGACGACGGAGGTGCCTTGCATCTTGCTCTGCGTGGCAGGGCTGCTTTGAGAAAGGACATTGTGCGCCCAGGTGCAAAGCTACATTCTGCCCCTGCAGCTGAGAAGCGCGCATTGCTTTTCATGAACCTTGTCTTGCAAATCCATCTGTGACCTTCTTTCTAGTTTTGGGCCCTCCAGTATAAGCAGGACACTGATGAAATTCATGAGATCTAGCAATTGGACACAAGATGGGCAGGGAGCTGATGCACATGCCCTGGGAGAAAAGGCTGAGACATCTGTAGTATCTACAGGCAAGGCAGCGAGAAGATGGAGCCAGGATCTTCACTGAGGTGCACAGCAAGAGAACAAGAAACAGTGGTCATAAAGAAACAAGCCTCTCCCCCTCCAAGAAACAAATCACTACAAGGATAACTAAGAACAGCAGCAGGGGCCCAGGGAGGTTTTACGGCCTCTGTCCCCAGAGATTTTCAAGACCTGACTGGAAAAAGCCCCAAACAACCTGATCTGAATTTGGTGTTGACCCTGCTTTGAGCAGGGGGTTGGACTGGAGACCTTCTGAGGTCCCTTCCAGGCTGAGAGATCCAGAGTGGGAATCCACTACAACACATAGTAGGTGACAGCAAAAAAAAAAAAAACCCGAAACAACAACAACTCTTCTTTCCTTTCTTGTATACCTAATTCATGACAGAATGCCAAGTACAGAAAGCTAGTGTTAATGAAACAATAAGTTTGCAAAATTAGTAAGTGCAGAGTCAGGAAAACTTGCAAAATCACATAATACATGCCTTGGAGCACTGTGCCTGATTAATAGTGCCATGAGCCACAGCAGACAAAGCAACCCCATTGGCAGCAGATTATTTCCAAGATTTTTTTCTGATCTACTTTATATTCTCTCTGATTTAAATTGCAAAGTATTAATTAATACTCAATACAATATTCCTATGGTATTAAGTCACCCGTTTCTGAACCTTATTTTAGTTCAGTAGAGAGTACAAAAATGTAGGAATAATAGCAGAAGCCACATTAAATAGTATCATAGTATTTTCTTCAAAAGCTTAGCTTATGTATTCTGGCCCTCAGAACACTTAAATTATTTTTATATTGTCTTAGTTCATAATTAAAAAATTCACTTCCTTCATCATATCTGACCACGTAATTGCAAAGTGAAAGATAGATACACAACACTGAACAGTAAGTCTGAATGCCTAAGAAAGAGCACATGCTCTAACCGCACTCGCAGGGTGCTGGACCAGCCTGGCAAATGTTCTCCCCTTTAGCTTATGCAATTACCTCTCATCCAATAGGCAGCCAGTCAATATATTTTGGAGTCAGAAACTATTGACTAGCTATAAAAGCAATGATGCAAAAATATCCAAAGTGACATAACCTTGATCACATCTTGGAGTGGGGGGTGGACTGCACAATCCCTCCAGATCTGTGCCTGTCAGTCAGACTTCTCTCTGACTTTGTCACCTGGGTCAAATGGACTTCACTACAGTTTAAGGGTGCAGTTTGTCCCTAGGTTGGCAGCAGGTCAACAATGTTTTAATGATTTCAGGGTGAGCTATGATAACATGTATTTTCTCAGGAGTTTTGGATAATGTTAATTACCAGTTTGCCGTTACCAGTTGCAATCAAGAGAAAACGGGTAAACTAAACCATTCCTCCTCTCTGACGTTTAACAAGCTTATACGCTAAGCGGGATGCCCCTGAGCAGGCACCTTTGGAAGAGAAACACCCAGCACTCTGAGAGTTTAACTAGGCCTCTGGACACAAACCACTAATATATGGGCAAGCTGAAAGAGAGGAGATGAGATATTAGGAATAATTTTTTTCCTGTGAGGGCGGCGAGACACTGGAACAGGTTGCCCAGGGAAGCTGTGGATGCCCCATCCCCGGAGGGGTTCAAGGCCAGGCTGGATGAGGCTTTGAGCAACTTGGGCTAGTGGAGGGTGGTTGGAACTTGATGATCTTCCAACCCAAACCATTCTATGATTCTATGGATAGTCTTCAGCCTAACACTGAAGTATACCTGCAGTCATAGTCAAGTTAGCCTAATACCAACTGTAACGGCAGTAACAGCCTGGCTACAAACCAGACTGCTCAGTATACACTAATTTACTCTGTAAGCTCACATGCTTTGCACTCACCCTGCCTCATGATTCAGGAGGCAAACGCCAGCACCAGCGGCAAAGGACTCAACAGCAGTCGGTGGCCCAGCAGTGAGACAGCCGACAGTCCTTCCTCCTCACGCTGCTGCTTGAGTGATTAAGTGCTCAGGTGATGTCAAAAATGCACAGCTCACTACAGCTTCTGAGAGAATATACATTTCAGTCTAACACTTTCAAGAGAAGCAAACCTATGTGAGCTCTGTGCTTCCATTTTTTCCAGCTTAGGGCTGGAAGGGACCTGCTGGGTTATAGACACAAGCCTCCCTGGAGTGCATAAGCTCATGTTGTAGAGGTTTAGCCCAGAGAAGACCACACAACATCTATTCCAGTATTACACAGCCCTAAACCCACACAGTTTTTGCCAACATCCTTTTAACATGTTCTATTGAACAAAAGGCAAAAGACTAGATTAAACTATTTAATGCCAAAAAAGAAAAAAGGAAAAATCAAAGAGCATGAACACATCTTGTAATCCATGCAATGGCAGGGAACAGACTGTGCGACAAGCAGAGATGGTCTCTCAAAATCCATCATGCCCGACCATCAGACGAAGACAAAAATATACTCCATAATCCCATTACTTTCTGGCCACAGATTTGGCCATCATTTGAAGCCCTGCACACAAAACACAATACCTAAGCACCCAAAGTGCCCTGCCTACCCTCTGCTCTGCCAGTGCATACAAAGGTACACCTAGCCCCAGTCCAAGCCCAGCTGGCCCAAGTTATAACCCGGGGTCAAATTTATTTCCAAATTTGTTAATTTATGGATCTACACAGAGCCCTACTTGGTTTCCAAAAAACTGAGTAAAAACAACAAAAAAGGGTTACTCCTCTACACAGGAAATTAATTGAGTAATTTATACTGGACTCCAGATATGAAACTAAGAACCCAACTTCAGGCATTATTTCTGTGATGTAAACCCAATATAAAAAGCAGGTACACACAGAGGGTGCATGGCTGTGCTCTATCCTGCTACCACACGCAGGCCACAATGCTGCAAGTACAAAATTTCCACCTGTCTTGCAGCAGGCAAGAAACTTCAGCCTGAAAAACGCATTGAATGGCACCAGAGAAATCAAACAACTCAACAGTATAAGTACAAAATATTAAAATGTACTTAAAGCATAAACCACATGGTTAGAAATTACACTTCCACACTAAGTACTGGTCAGACACATAGCAAAAATAACCATTCTTTTGAAGGAATATTTTTCTAACAAAGAATTTGCCTCTCCCTTTATCTGTCGTATCAGCATGGAAAGTGAGTTCAATTCTAAAGTTATTGTTACCACAGTATTCAAACAATAACATTTCACTGCAGTAAAGTAGGAAAACCTATTCAATTTTAAATTATTTGGTGAAGACGAACTACTCTCAATTCTACTCAAGAGTTTAATAGGCAAGGAATCCAAGACCAGCAACAGAAGGGATCTGCCAGGTCATATTATTTGTTTTCCTCTCCTGTAGAAGCTTTCTGGCCCCAAGTACTTGTCCTTACAAGATAGTTTCCAATAATATTTTCATGCTTGTCCTTCTTTTCAAAGACAAGCTTTTCTCTTACTTCCTGTGAGGGCTCTGCTGTTACCTGCTATTGCCTATTCAGAGCCCAGTGAAAAATAATCAACATAGAGCTGGTAACCATTTTCTAGTTACAGTGATTTTGTAAGTATTCTGATGAAATCAGTTCTACCAATTTTGAACTGTATCAAAGGTCCCTTTGTAGATACTTTCAAAATTGCAATGGCACCACTGACAGAATTCCTTCTTCCACCAAAGACAACTGTGACAAGGCAAATCCCCCTTCTGCCAAGCTCCCTGCTCCTTGGGAAGACTATGCACAGATGGAAAAGAGGCAATGTGTTTTCCCTTAGTTAAACACTGGACTAAACATAAGTTTTGATCAGCTACAGGTACTGATCTGCTTTTAAAAATATATCTAAACTGATATCTAACTCATCAGACAAAGTCATATACCTATTCAGACAAAGTCAATTACTCAAATTAGTTAGGGTGGATTTATGGTTTAAGCTGGCTTGGGAAGTTCTTGAACTAAGCACAGGCAAAGGATAGGAAAATATTACAGGGGAACACATATTAGCCCTGCTCTTTGCTCTGTCCTAGAGAAACCCCTGATCTCACCACCCTTATGCAGATACACACACACAAAGGACACATATAGCTTATTAAACTTGCCATTTTCATTTAAGATGCCCAACTGGATACAAAGCTTTACTCTCGGAGAACTACAAAAGATTGTTTCATAAGCATGTAGGAGAGTCAGAATAAATTTTGAATTAGCTTGCACTGATATTTTGAAAATTAGTAAACAGTTGGTTTGGTAGATTATAACCCTGCATTTCTTCAGAATGAGTAAAGGTATAACAGCTGACATAGTCCTAAATTATAGGTGTAACAGTATTTATACATTACTTTGCTGTGCCTGCAGTAATTTTAAACAATGTAGCAAAGGGCAGAGGTCTAGTTTCCTTGAAGACAATAGCAAAGTTCTCCTTTACGTCAGTGAAGCCAGGCTTTCCCTTTATGTGCTTCCTAGGTTACGAGTGAAGAAAATGCTTTTCCTTTTTTCCAACAAATTAGCGGGAAGAAAACCTCTTTGTTGCAGGTTGTTTACCACATGTGTTCCAAAGTGATGTAGTGCTCTATTGGTAAAGTTCCTGTCCATCTGTCTGCTTTTTCATTGGAAAAACAAAGTACTCCTGTGTTACGTCAGTGAGTTGCTGTACTCATCAGTACTGCCCTGCATGCTCATCCTCTATATCCCCCTTTACAGAGCTATCTGTATTGCCATCAGACACCCTAACAAATTTTTGTGGATTTCTGCCTCTTAATACTATCAACAATTTCTTTGAAAAGCTTCATGAAATTATTTTGCAATAAAAAGCAAGCTATGAGAAATTAAAGCAGTATAATAGCTACTACTTTCAGGCTGAAGAGATAGGAATTTTTAAGCAGCTTCGCAACACAAACAACGATCTATAGATACGCTGAATATTAGCGTGTACTCTGAGCTCTGCTTTAGTGCCTTGGAACAACCTACACTATATAACTGGGCAATTACAGAAAAATATTTTAGGATGAGGTTTAAATGGGAAAAATGCAGAACTGATTTCTGCCTATTTATTATTTTCAAGCCTTGTCAACCTTATAATCCTAGTAATTCTAACTTAAATTTTGTGTAAAACAATACATAAAGGCATAAGCATAATTTCTTGTATTACATAAAATACATATGCATTTGTAAGAATTGCTTCCAATAACATTGCAATTTTTAGGTTCAGAACTTCATATTACAACTGTTACCTTCTAAATAAAACTTGAATAATAGCAAAAAAAGGGTAAGCATAATGAAATTATTATTTTAGTTTTTCAACATGAACTTTGTGTTCATGCAGCCTTTCCTTGCACAGAGTAAGTTTTCATACGCTTTCGTTAACACTACTTTTTTCCCCCCCTGCTTTCTTATTTTTGTAAAGTATTTATGCTTTCCTTATTAAAGAATTTTACTCCCTTTCCTACTTGTTCCTCGCTGATTCCCTGTCTTGTTTTCTGCTGTCCTAGTTACATGCTCTTCCTTAGATTTTCATTTCCAATTTCTTTAAACCTAGAAATTGCTCCCTTCTGCATCTAAATTCACTGGTCAGTAAGGGTCAAACTTGCTGGCAGGAAAAACTGCCAAGAGGATTGGCTGTGCAGGCTGGCATTGCTCCCTGGTGGGTAGAGATTCCTCCTCCCGCTCCCATCACCCTGCTCCACTTTTCAGGAGCAGAGATGGGAAGGAAGAATAGAGTACTCTGAGCACAGCCCCGCTTTGCTGCTCTGCTCTGAGGGGCTGGATAAAGCCCAGCAACAACCTGAAGCCTAGAAAGAAATGTGTTGAACAGATACATACTGCTTCAGTTCAGCCTCTGTTCTGCACTGACCTTCTTCTTTTGCTTCAATGGAAATTAGATCTAATGGTGCCAGCTTCAGCATGCACTGAGGGATTAACTACTGTGATTCATGTTAAATTGCCACTCTAATTTAATTCTATCAGACCTCAAGGCTTTGCTTTGAAATGTTTCTTACACATTGCAAAGTGCTTTTACTGGGTACCCTGGGTTACCAGTACCATCACATTTGTATTTCTCAATTTTAATCTATCACAACAATAAATATATTATCTAGCATGCAACCACAAATATCTAAAATAATATCTTCATTAGCTGTAGCACATTAAAACTTTGTCCTATTGCTACAGAAACACCATGCAACATTACCATTTGTCAGAAAATACATGTTGCCTTGTAAGTTTTATAGTAAGAGCTTTATAAAGTAAATTGTCACATCTGTCAAACAAACCAGATTAAAAAAAAAATAATGTCAGTAAGTGCTGTCAAAAGACCCTAAACAAATGTTTAAGACATCACATGATTTTGCATCAGTAAAGTGAGTTAATATTACCCAGTGAGTCACCTAGTTAATTCACTGTGAATTTATGTGATGGTATAAGATGGAAGGTGAACACACATTTCCACAGATCCTTCAGGGCAAATCAAACAAGCAAGTTGGGACAGGACAAATAATTACAAAATATTAACAAGCTGCAGCAATCTATTTTCTGCACTTTGAGCTCGATAATATGTCAGTGTTCACATGCTCATGTTTCATTTTTGGCACTGGAAACAATCAGAAAGCAAAGAGTGAAAATTCCATATACCATTATAGGACCAACACAAGCAGGCAGTTACATCCCTTCCTAAAATAATAATAATAAATCACAACCACAGCAAAAGATTTCTTCAATAATCTAAAGCAAACACTTTTCACACACAAAAAAAGACAGCACATCATTTTCCCATATTAATGGGAAATAACAGTAATTATTAGTAGTGTAAGGAAATACAAAGGAGAAGAGTATGCCCAGGAAAATGAAATGGAATTGTTAACCGTGGTTTACAAGAAAGCCAGAGTTAGAGTGCATCTACACGCACACACACACACACAAATTCTCATTCTCTCTGTACACGCATGCACACACACACACACAGAGATTCTCATTCTCTCTCTCTGTACCTGCATACTGCATCTATACACATACTGAAAATACAAAGAAAATGCATACATACACAGAAGAACAAATAAAGATGATTTTAAGAATGCTAGTCTCATGGGAATGAGCAGTGTCAGTACAATGCTTGTATTTAAAGGGACATTATGGACAACAGTAACAGGAGAATGTTGGGTTTCAGTTTCCATGTGTTGGGGTTTGTTTTTTTTTT
>VZTO01002688.1:41882-56333 GCA_013400615.1 Syrrhaptes paradoxus | reverse complement strand
CGACCCTCTTCCGTTCTGCCCCAGTCCCCTCTCCTCTCCCCCGGTGCCCCCTCCTCTGCCCCTGTTCCGTTTCCTCTTCCCCAGTTCCCTCTCCTCTCCCCCGGTCCCCTCTCCTCTCCCCGTCCCCCCGCCCTGCACCTCTCCCGGTCCCCGCGGGAGGGAGCCCCGCCGTAAGAAACGGGGCGAGGCTGCCGGGAGAAGCTCACCCGAGGTTGGGGGGGGCCTCTCCCCCTCCGCAGCCCCCCCCCCGACACCCCCGAACGTTTCCGTTGCAGGTACACTGGCCATTACTTTATAACCACTCTGCTCTACTCGTTTTTCCTGGGTTGCTTTGGAGTGGATCGATTCTGCCTGGGACATACGGGGACAGCGGTGGGGAAGCTGCTGACTCTGGGGGGACTGGGGATCTGGTGGTTTGTGGATCTGATTCTCCTCATCACCGGGGGGCTGATGCCCAGCGACGGCAGCAACTGGTGCACGGTGTACTGAGAGGGGCAGAGCGGACCCCCGCAGCAGCTCCCCGTGTCTCCACAGGGCTGGAGACGGACTCCTCCGAGCCCCGGCGTCAGAACAGACTCATGCCTTGCACAAACGTGGATTTACAGAGCTGTAACCTCATGTGCAGAACAATTACTCTTGGAAATTCCTCTGTACAAACCTTGGACACAAAATTGTTCAGTATATATTTTGCTTGTTTAAAATAATCTGGATTCTCCCCCTCCCTTCAAGCGGTGACAGTTTAAGAAATCAGACCTTGCAAACACAGGTGGTGAAACAAATCTTAATAAATTCTGGAAGGAGCTGACTCCGTGTACTTTCAATATTAGTAGAATACATACAGCCGCACAGAGACACAGACCCCTCGGTGTGGCTTTGTGGCACTAGACTTTTTGTTCCAGAAACATCATCTGTAGGACCCTGCAACTGCTCCAGAGTAGTGCATATGTTATTTTAAAATTACCTGGTTTTCCTCCTGTCCTCTTGCTTTTCAAAACACATGGTGCTGCCCTGGCAGCGGGTTACATTCCCTTTCCCTTCTGTCATATTCTTTAAAACCGCGAGCATTCAGTGGTAACCGCTTGTGTTTTATCAAATTGTTAATACCAGCCTTGGCTCATTAGTGACAGAAGGCTCGTTTCCACCTGGAGCTGCCAGAGAGCTGGGGAGGGGTCAGAGCTGGGGAGGGGTCGCCCCTCTGGCTCCAGCCCACGGCACAGGGCACGCGGCACCAAAATGAGCTTTGAGCCAGCAAGCACGCACCCGAAAGAGGAAGCCCCACCAGATGCAGTCTGAAAACTTACCGAGATGAATAAAAATGGGAAAAGGAACCTGCAGTAAGTCACGGCCAGAACCAGACACAAAGTCCATCTATGCAAAAGGCCAGACACGTTTCATGCAGAATACAGCAAACGCACACGCTCGGCTCTCACGCAGTTCTGCAAACCGAGGCCCCTCCTGCCCTTCCCATCGGGTTCTGCCTGTGTTACGTCTGCTTCTGCCTCCAGCAGGGCTCAGCGTGGCCGGGAATCCTGCCCACCCCAGTTCTGGGTTGTGGTTCATTGCAACAACTCCTCCTCTCCAGGGAACGGGGTTTGTATCCCATTTAGGTCACCAGTAATCTCACTTTGGCAGCTTCGCGCAGGTCCCAGGGCAGCGGGGCGGGGGGACGTGAAACTACCACATTCCTCAGACCCGTGGAGCATCGGGGCTGGAAAGCCCATGGGGGTTGCGGGGAGGGAAATTACACAGCAAGGCCGAAAGAAAGAAAAAAAAAAGGTAACGAAGTGTTTAAACCAAAAGTTTGATTGGGACACACTTACCTGCGGGAGGGCTGGAGATGAGCAATAGCCGGAGGTGTCTTAACAGCATCAGCAACAAAACCTCCCACCCTGGGCCAGGAGGATGGCATTCAACCCCCCCAACAATCCTCTCCCAAAATACACAATGCCAACGGACAGCCTGGAAAAGCAACTGGGACTTCCTTTTTATTTAAAAACACGGGAAAAGGGTGTTCCACCCCTGCAGCCAGGATGTACAGCGAGGGGTGGGAGGTGGGTAACCGGCACCCTCAGGAGTCACGGAGCATCGCCCGCGGGAGGCAGCCCAGCCCTAAGAGCACTTGAAATCCACAGCCCAGCACCTGCAGAAACGCTGGAAACGCTTGTGAGCTTCCCCAGGAGAGAGCAAACCCACCTCCCAGCACTCTGCCGGCACAAGACCCCTCGAGCCTGCGTCCCTGGGAACGGGGGAAACTCGGGCGCAGAGGTGGGGGGGCACCCACTGGCTTTAAAAATCACCGCAAAGCTCCAGCGAGGTCTGGCTGCATCCGCCTGGTGCTTGGGGAGGGGAGAGAAATTCCTCCCCGCAACACCACCTGCATTAGGGACGGGTCTGGAGCCCGGCTGGGCTCTGAACACGCTTGTTTCGGTCTCACGCGTGTCCTGGGGACGTGGGGAGGGTGGGAATGAGAAGCAGGAATGTTGCAATAGCGCTGGAGCCACCGGTAGTTTCTCCTCTTGGATAATTAACCCTAATTGTGCAACAAGCTTCTGCTCTACCAGCCCAGGCCCCAGGAAACTTTGCAATTATCAAGCAACAAAAATAATTGGTGCTCCCTGGTTTGGAAGCCTTGCACAAAGTAACCGTCGTCTCTCTGCCTTTGATGTTTTGCAGAAATGAGGTCAGAGCGCTATCGCCAAACGCTGGACTGCGCGGCTGACCGGCTTTCCAAACTGCTCAAACATTTTTTGAAGCACCGTGTTACGAGCCAAGCGGCAAGGCAGCCTAAAAAAGAGTATGTCAAACCCTAGTGCAAATGAAGCAAAAAGGAAAAGGAACAGCATCATCTAGGGTTCTACAGTTAAATAACAAATATTAACACTCGCCCTGTACCGTTTGCATTGATTCCTGCTCGTTTTCATAGTTCCAGTGTTCCCCAGCAGCTCCACACCCCCCCTTCGAGCACTCGTACCCCGGGTCCGGGGTCCCCATCACCAGCCCCCCCGGCTGCACGTCGGCACCTTCCCCTGCACCCGCCCCGAGCCCCCGCCCCGACGCAGGAGGGGATGGAGGCAGGAAGGTGCAGTTTTAACCCCCTTCAGATCCTCTGGGTAATCCACGCCTCAGAGCCCAGCTGATAAATCTCCGCTCGACCCCGGGCTGAGCCCGAGCGGGCTGAAGCACAGCTGGCGAACAGCTGGAGACTGGAAAGGGCAGGGACAAACCCGAGCTTTCTGCTCCTGGGGAGCACGTTGAGCTGACTTTGCAGAGCGAAGAACACGTAATGCCAAAAAACCAGAAAAAAGAAGGAAAAAAAAATAAAAAAAGACCAGTCACTAGTCCACAGCAGAGGGAAGCCGTGCGCGCTGCACCCCGGGGATGCTGCACTCGCTCTCGTGCCAGGTTAACGTAACTCTGGACTAAGCTTTCCTCCCCGAACGCTGCCTGGGCACGGCTCCAGCAAGCGTCAGTCGGTCTCGCTGCCCAGGGAATACCTGGATTGTCTACAGGCTGTTCACACCTCCCACGGGAGCGGATTTGGGTTCGGGAACGAGTTCACATTGCTCTGAAAACATCTGTGCGTCCTCATCCCACGGCAGCAGCAGGCGAGTTGGCTGGACCAGTCCTCCCAGTCCCACTTACACACTCGGCTTTCATCGCTTTTTGCTAAAAGCACGTCGCCAGCCGGGCACAGCTCGCTGGTGCACGTCCGCAGAGCAACACCGGCACCGCACCCGAGGGTCCTCCCGGCCCCGGCAGCCGCCGTCAGACGTCAGAGGTCCGGATGCTCTCATCGTCCAGGTCGAAGGCGAACGGCTTCTCCTTGAGATGCTGCGGCTCCGACTTGTGCCGCACGCGCTTGCCCGGTGCAGCGCCAGCGCCAGGCTCCGGGAACACCGGCAGGAACAGCGAGTCCCTCAGCGGCACCGGCAGCTCCTCCGGCGCCCGCTGCTTCCCCTCGGCCGGCGGCACCGGCGTCCAGGGCTGCCAGGAGGAGGTGGAGGGGGCTTTGCACAGCGCTCTCCTCTCCTCCATCGCCGGCCGCTGCTGGGACGCGGCCGAGGAGCCCCCGGGCTTGGCCAGGGACGTGGATCGCATGAAGGACATCTCCTGCAAGGACAGAGGCAGAGTGAGGGCTGGGCTTGGGGGTTGTGTGTGCGATGTCGGGAGCAATGTGCAAAGCCCTGGGCAGCAGGAGGAGGCTCTAGACCCGCTCTGCAGAAAGGGAAAAAACCCCCAAGCAAAGTGAAGGTCTGAATTAACGGCCCTTCGCCTCCAGCCGGGCTCTCACCCATCCCCGGAGCAGAGCGGGGTTCACACCGGTCCGATGCCATGGGTGAATCTCACTTTTCAATGAAACTTTTCCAGCAACTGGCAAACAAACCCGGAGAGGGCAGGGATCTCATCCTGCAAACGGGCTAACTGAGCACCGAGCACCGGCACAATCCGCTAAATAAATCCCTCGTGCATAGATACAACCTTAATTTGACACCAAACAGAGCAGAGAGGCCAGGACCTACCTTGGGGCGGGTTTTCAGAGCCTGGACTGCCCCCGCGATCGCTCGGATCCAGCTGTGCATGTCCTCGGGGCTGTCCGCCTGCAAAACACACCGGCCCCACTGAGACGTGCAAATCCGCCCCGCGCCGGGGATGCTCCTGGGATCGCCCGGTGCTGTGTCCCTGCTCTTTCCTGCTCGCGCAAACAGCCGCTATTATAAATAAACCCACGGGGAGAAGTGAAACCCCAGCGGGTCTCCCTCGCCCCCCTGCCCGGTGTTCGGCGGAGCCGCTCCAAACCCACCCGCCGGCGTCTGCGGCTGGGGACCAGCCCGTCCGCGGGAGCGGGGCTGGCACGGGCTGTCCGCAGCCCAGCTCACCACCCAGAAAAGCGAACCCGCTGCCGCTCCTCACCTGCAGGTAGAAGGTCCGGGAGCTCGTGACGATCTCAAAGAGGTTGTCCCGCATCAGGAGGTCACTAGAAACAGTGAGAAAGACGGTCACGGCCCAGAGTCATCGTGGATGAAAAAAAAAAAAACCCCATTGACCCTCATCTCTAGAGTGTGCTGGGGGAGAACACACTGAAGACAAACCTTGGATCTCATCGGGGTTTTGAGAAGACTCCAGCTCCCCAGAGACTCAGCTACAAACAGCTCCTGCTGCCCGCAGGCAAGCCCCCCACCCCTCCCCAGACTCACAACCCATCTCATTCACGGCTCATTTTAAACGAGAACTTTCTAGTACTTACTAAGAATAAAAATTCAAAGATACATTAATAAAAATACATTTTTACTTTAGCTAAAGAGGTTTGTTTTCTTAGCTCATTTTCCACTGCAAGTCTCCCAGCCACTCCGATTTTATCAGCATTTGCTGCAATAAACCATTCCCAAGCCATTGCAGAGCCACCTCCGCTCATTCAAACACCCACGAACGGCTTTCGGCTGCTTTGCGAACACCCTTGTTCCCCCTCACACTGCGCAGGGCCCTGCACTCATCTGCGGAGATAAGGGAGCTGCAGGAGGTGCCCGTCCCGCAGCGGTGGCCGGCCCCCTGGGGAACCTCTGTGCTCCCCGGAGGAGCCGCGTTTCCTTCCTGCCCTCCTCCGGCTCGGGAGCTGCCTCCCAGCTCACCCCGACTTCACCAGGCACTCGTGGGTCTTGCAGATGTCCTTCAGGAGAATGGAACGCAGGGGCTCCTTGTCCTGCGGGGACGAGAGGTGACAGCAATGGGCTGGGCTGGCCCCGGGCTGGCAGCGCTGGGACGTGCCCCCCAGGAACCCCAGCACCAGCACAGGAGCAGCCGAGAGCTGCCGCTCTCACCTGCTCACACTTGTAGTAACTGATGGAAAACTCATCCAGAACAAAGTACCGCCGCTTCCAGCTCTTCCTCTGGAAAAGAGAGGAGGGAACCGCTCAGGGCTGGGCTCTGGTGCTCTCTTGGTCTGGCATCTCTGGAGCATCCCCGGAGCAACTCTGAAGCAACCCCAGAGCAACCCTGGAGCAACCCCGGAGCATCCCTGGAGCAACCCCGGAGCAACACTGGAGCATCCCTGGAGCATCCCTGGCTTATGGGGAGCAGCCAGCCCAGCCCAGCCCAGCCCAGCACCGCCCGACCCCAGCACTCACCACGTTCCCCTGTTTCACGCAGAAGCCGCTCTTGAGGACAGGGGGCCCGACGGGCGGCTTGGTGGCCGAGGTGGGGATGTAGCTCTGCGAGCGCCGCAGCAGCGGGTGGGTGGCCACGTCGCTGCCCTCGGCTCCGTCCCCCCCGTTCTGCAACCGGAGAGCAGAGGGTCATGGGGAGCAGGGAGAGAGCGGGGAGGGAATTCCCTGCGAGAGGGCAGGACACCTGAGCGGGAGGGAAAAGCAGCCCAGAGCAAGCCCCGAGCACAGCACTGCGGGAGATGCACAGTGCTGTGGGAGATGCACGGTACGAGTGGCAGAGGGAGGCAGAACAGAAACCACCAGCTGGAAGCTGGAGCCTGACAGACCCAGGTTAGGAAGCAGGGATGCTTTCCAGCTGGAGAAGGCAATATATCATGGGAATGGACTGCCCAGGAAAGCCCTAAAACCTCCCTTCCACATTTCCACAGCCAAATTCTCCCCAAAAACCCTTTGATGTTTGGAGCTTGGTAGAAAACTCACAATTCCCCTGGCTCTGAGCTGTTTCTCCCCAAGCACAGAGGGGCTGTGCCTGTGCCCGTGCCCCCCGCACCCACCCCCTGTCTCACCCCCAGCACGTCCCAGCGCATCCCCAGGGCCAGACCCTGCCCATCGCCAGCATCGCTCCCTTCCCCCCGGCAGCAGAGCCAGGCTGAGGCGACACATCTGCCTCATCTCCTTCCCCCATCCCTCCAACCCCTTCCTCCGGCCCCGCTGAGGTTTGAGAATTGCCATGGCAGCGGGGCGGCTCTGCGACAGCCTTATATGGCCCCGACTGCCGCTGCGGTTAACCAGCGACCTGCCCGCGACGCGCCTTCCAGCACCTTCGAGAGCCTGCGCTGCTCCCCGGGACAGAGACCAGCAGCCCATCGCCTGGCCCCAAACTGCCGCCCGGCACCTCCGGAGAGCGTCGGAGCAGAGGAACAGCCGCTCCCCGCACCGGGGCTGCACCGGCTCTGCCCAGCATCGCGGGGATGCACGCGGCCAAAACCAGCGCTGGGGATGCTGCTGCAATCGGGAGCGTTACACCCCGGAGCCGGGGCGATGCTGCCAGTCGGGGTGATGCTCCCGCGGGGCTCCCCGCTGCAGGGCTGCACCGGCCGGGGCACAGCCAGGAAACCACGGACGCACCCAGGAGGCTGCAGCGGAGGAATGGCCATTGCACCTGGGGCAGGCAGCGAGAGCACGGCCGACAGCGCAGCAGCTGATGCACCACCTCCAAAAAACCCCTCTCCCAAAGAAAGGGGCTGGGCGAGGGCTGAGGATGGAGCTCGTGGCTCTCGGGAGGTGGTGGCAGGGGACAGCCGCCAGCCCGACCTCCCCGTGTGCCTCTGCACCCCAACACCCCTCCGCTCCCCAACAAACCCCGTGGCCAGGGAAGCGTTAAAATCGCCCGGCAGCTAAAAACCGCTGCAATGATCTCATTCCCTGCTCTATTTTTAGTGCCGCCACCGATAAGAGCTGAGAGCCGACGAGAGCCCGAAGGTGGGAGACGCCGACGGCCACGTGCAACCTGGCCACGCGCCCCGGGAGGGGGCACAGAGCTGTGGCAAGCGGTGCCAGCCACCGCCGCGGGGGCCCGCCCGTCCCTTTGGGCTCTGATGGGGACAGCAGCGCGGGGTCCCTCTGCCCCGGGCACCTCGATGGGGGATCTGGAGCCAGGACGGGCGGGTGGCTGGTGAGGGAACGGGAGCGGAGTCAGACCCTCCTCCTCCTCACGCCCCCTCGTCTCATCACGCTTCAGAGCGAGACAAAGGCGAGGTGCTGGGGGTGCGCCGTGCAGCTATTTATACACACGAGTGGGAAGGGTTTGCAGGCTCCGAGCTGGTTTCCAGACATGAAAGTGCAAACCAGCCTCCCCAGCAGCCCAAATGAGCACCTGGACCTCCCCCAGACCCCCCCCAGCCCAGCAGACCCCCGTGCCCCAGCCCAGCGCCGTGGGACCCACATCCACAATTCTGCCGCGGGACCACTGACCCCCAGCCCACCTGGTTGATGGAGATGGGCGTGTGGACCACCACCCCCCCGATGATCTCGGTTTTGTAGGCCACCTGCGGCTTCCTCTCCTGGGCCTGGGGCACCGCCGGCGGCTTCGCGATCTCCGTGGTCGGTGGGACGCTGCCGCCCTTCGGCACCTGCGGGAGAAAGAAAAGGGTGGAGGGCACAGGGGTGACCGCGCTGGGCAGCCCACCAGGCCCCATCCTCTCTGTCCTCCCAGCGTAAATGACCCTGGGAAAAATAATAAATGACCAAGGCACCCCAATTAGGAGGGCGTGGGCCCCACCCCGGCTTTGCAGGAGGCTCGGAGACGGGAGATGCGAGGCGGTGAATAACGAAGCATCACCTCGCAGGAGCCTGGGACTCGCCTCCGCGGCTCGATGCCTTTGTGGGACACTTGCTCCTTTAATTGTCCCGCTTAATGACGAGCTTTCGGCTGGCTAACGAGGCCGAGCTGCAGCATCCCTGCGTGACCTGTGTCCCTGCATCCCCAGCACCCTCCTTCCCTCCAGCACCCAGCTCTGGACAGGAAGGCAGCTTCCACTTCTGCAATGCCATTAACTGGGGGCTCTGGCTGCAGCCCACCAGCCTGCCTTGCACCTTGCACAGCACAGGCAGGACACACAGTCCCCGCCGTGCAAACGGTGCCGTGCAAAACCCACTGTGCAAACCACACTGTGCAAACCACACCGTGCAAACCCCGCTGTGCAAACCGCACCGTGCAAACCCTGCTGTGCAAACCCCGCTGCGCAAACCACACCGTGCAAACCCTGCTGTGCAAACCGCACCGTGCAAACCCCTCCATGCATCACTGCCAGTGGGGCAGAGCAGAGCCCCCGGATGCAATAACATCTGGGCTCCTGTCTGTGCTGAGACCTCACAGACCCACCAGCAGGGGAGGAGGAAGGGCCCAGAACAAGATCCCTTCACCCTCCGGCTGTGCTGCTGCTGGTGAGCACGAGGCGGGCGCGTGGCCGGGCTGGGGAGCCGGCACGAGCTGTGCAGCCAGAGGAAACGGTTTCACAACGCAGATGCAGAGGGCAGGACACAGCAACAGGGACGAGGACAACGCGACGTACCGTGATCTTACTGGCCCGGTTCAGCGCCTCCACCCAGTCCTGCAGGTCCTTCTGATCGCTGGCTTGCAAGAAATAGCGCTGGGATAACGCATTGATCACTGCCGAGGGAGGGAACGGAGAGAGGAGTTAGGGAACCCGCTCGGGGCTTGGCGATACCGAACCCAACTGAACAATAAACCAGCATCTCCCGGCGCCCAGCCCAGGGCCGTTTGCAGACATCGATCTCGTAACCTCTCGCACGGACACGCGGCCAAGGCTGGAGCCAGGCTCAAACCAAGGCTGTGGCATGGTCCAAACTGGACCCAACCCGCTGCTGAGGCCAGCCCCTCGCCCGGGGTGGCTGAGAGCCCCTCGGGACCCCCTCACACTCACCAAAGCAGAACGGAGTCTTCGGCTTCTGCTTCGGGGTGGCGATGCTGACCTGCAACAGAGCAAATTAAATCAGAAATTAAAGAAAACAGCACAGGCTGGAAGCCACCATCCACCCACCCAGGATGGAGGGGAGCCGGTGGTCCCCACGCTCCCGCTTCATCCGAGCCCCCTCCCGCACCAACACTGCAGTGCCAGAGCCCACGGGCACCGCTCCCGGGAAGAGCCGGGCACGGATGCCGGGCTGACGGGCAGCACGGCCATCGCGGCACATCCCACGTCCCCGAGGACGACCCGCCCGGGACGAGCCCCGCAGCCCCCGGGAACCGGCCCGTGTCGATGTAACGCAGCCCACGTGCGGCAGCGAGCCGCGGTCCCCGGGGAAGGTCAGCGCAGAGACGCGGCTTTCATCTGCCGCCGTGCCCCCGGCGCTGGCTGCGCTGCAAAGCTTTCAGAGGCCTTGGGAACGCGGGGTTCTGCTGGACTAACGCAGCCGCGCTCGTCAGCAATTAAGAAAATTGAGGGAAAATAGCAGCGGTTTCTCCCTGAAGAGTAGGAATCGTTTATGTAAGAATAATAGTCCCCAGGGCTCCAAGCACAGCGCTCGTGGAGTATTTATTCTGACAGGCTTCCTCCTCTGGAGCCAGTCTATAATGCTTTAAATATGTTTTCTCAAGCAAACCTCCATTTTTCTGGCGTATTTACAGCTGGCAGCTGAAGCCGCTGGCACAACCCCGTCCTGCAGCTTGCGACCAAACGCTGTCCTACAGCAATTCCCATTCCCACTAAAACGTACATAATTCATAAGCGAGGCTCCATCCGAAACGGGGAAGGGAAGGCTCAGCCTCCCAGCGTTGCTTCATCTGCTCTTAATTTATAAATCACGATTCAGCAGGACCAGCGAGATCCGTCCAGTCCTTCATCCGGCCCCGGGACGGAGCTGAGCCCCCGCCACCCCCCCAGGGGCAGGGCACGGGAAAAGGACGGCGGCAGCCCCGCTCCACGGCCGTGCTCGGACCCACGGCTCCCTGCGAGGCACCCGCCAGCCCTGCGACCGTTCTCGTTTATCGCATCTTCACCCTCCTGCGGCAGCCATCAGGACACAGGGGAGATGAGATCTGCACCCTCCAAACCCAGAGGAGAGCTGCAGAGCCCCCGCACCCATCCCAGAGTGGCCTGGGGACCCCCTCCCCACCATCACGGGGTGCTGAGCCCCCTCCCCGGGAAAGCCACGTGGAGAGGGGGACAGCGGGGAGCGTTCACTGTCCCCCTGCCCCCCCGACATTACCTTGGAGATGTAGGTCAGCTGCAGGGACCCGACAGCGCCCGCGCCGATGGCCAGGTTCTGCAAAACACGGGACGGGCGGCGGGGGTTAGAGCACGGGGGGCTGCAGCAGGCAGCATCCTCCTTGGGGACCCGGGGGAGACGACCACCGAGGACCTCGAGATGCAGCCGCAGGCTCGCCAACACCTCCCACGGACGTGCCCGGCGCACCCTGGACCCTACCTGGGGGTTGTCCATGTACCAGAGGAGGCAGTTGGCCTGGGTGTCCAGGATGAAATACCTCCGCAGGAACTTGCCACAGGTCTCATTTTCCTCGATGTCCAGGAACCCGCAGATACGGTTCTGTCGATCCACGTACGGCATGCCGGGCTCCTTCGCGCATCACCCTGCGGAGGGGCACAGGCGGGAGGGGTGGGTGCCCTGCGCCCGCCGCCATCCCAACCCACCAGTGCTGGGACACCGGGACACTGGGACACCGGGCAGACTGGACCGGGAGCAGGACCAGAATTGCTCCACGAGGGACTGTGGGACTTTGCAAACCCGGGAGCTGCAGCGGGACTCGATCACTGCACGCTGCCGAGCAAACGCTCGCTGGCCCGGCTCCGCGACCGCTCGTGGCACAGGGCAGCACCACGGCCACCACGGTGTCCCAGGGCAGTGACCCACCGATGCCGAGTGACAGCCCCAGGCCCCCAACTGTCCCTGTCACAGCGGTGGCCACGTCCCACCCAGAGAGCTCAGCACCGCGGGGCAGCCCCGTGCCACAGCTCGGCCACCAAGGGAGGACAAAGGACAATGAGAGACACCAGGTCACTGGGAACCGTAACAAAAAATAATCCCGAAGCAGACCGCGGGCTAGAGAGAGCCCGAGCACACTCCCAGGAAATGGAAAACAATCTGCAACTCCAGCAGAAAATCTGCGCGGCCAGGATGCCGACTCAGCAGGGAAAACAATGACCCATCGCCGCGGGGCCAAGCCGTGTCACCGGGTCTGCCGTGGGCACGAACCCTCCCCAGGGCTGCCCCACAGCCGGGGGGTCACCCCCAAGCTCCCCTCGGCCCCAGCAGCTGCAGAGGAGCGGGGCTGGGGGACAGGCAGGGATGGGGGCAGTGGATGGTGAGGGGGTACGAGCTTGACCCGGCGCGGTTTGTCCGGTAGAAGAGGGGCGACTGGCGCAGGTGCCAGAAGTGGAGCCCGCACAAATAAAAGATGTCATGCAGAAAAGGAGGAAATACTATTTTTGAGCTGAGGAGCTGCAGCGGAGCGGGGCCCCGAGAGGCGAGCGTTGTGCAAGAGCTGCGGTGCAGCTGCAAAGGTGGAGGTGGCACAAAACAAGCCAACCTGCGTCGGGATCTCGGAGTTTATCGCCCGCGTCTCAGAGATGGCTATCAGGGCTTTGCTAAGGGGGAAACCGTCCTGCTTCAGTCGAAGAGACTGTTTTAAAACAAGACGTTTGCCTGATGCAAGGGTTGTGTGGGCACTTCACATTTCACCGCTTTTTTGTGGGGTTATTTTTGTGGGCGGGGGAAGCACACAGAGAGCAGATTCCCCAGCGCCTTCAACCATACCAGGGCATTAAATCATCTCTTTCTCCTGCTGCTGATAAAAGTCCACAGATTTCTGCCCATGAGAGGGATGAGGCCGAGCCAAGGTGTGCCACAGGCAGTGCAGGGACGAGTCCCCAGCCCCCTGGCACACCCCTGGGACTCCCCCTGCCATCCTGCATTAATACGGGTTCAGCCGAAAGCCCACAAACCAGCTCAACCCTTCTGTGCGAGCTGACCTCAGATTGCACTTGGATAAGCAAAAGCCTTTGAACAGAGGGATTGCAACTGCTCCAGCTCAGCCCCCCAGCCCCTGCTCCCCCGCCCCACACCCCGCTGCCTGCGGGACACCAACGGTCTGCCTCCTTGCAGCCACCGAGAATCGCGCTTTTCCACAGGAAAAGCACAAAAGCAGCATCTCCAGCTCCGCCAGTGCTTGGGTGCTTGGTCCCCCTGCCCAGGAGCTCTGCGAGGGCCAGAAAACGCTCAGTTTGCACTAATTTTTGCTATTACCAGATCCCCTTTGTGAATTTACCCCACCTCATAGGGAAGCACATCAGAGGTTTCGGGACTCTTCCCTACCCCTGGAGCAGCTTCCCAGCTTTTCCAGAGTCATCCCACCCAGGACAACCCTTTTCTGGCTCAGTTAAGGCGGTGACAAGAGCAACTGGGCTACAGAAGAAGGTTTACAGCAAAAACACCCTCTTGCCTGCTTCCCGAGATACAGGCAAACGCTTCCCAGGAGGACGCAGAAGACGCAGGGCACCATCCAAACACCCCCAAGCCCCCCTCTGTGCTCGCCGCTGGCTCAAACCCCTCGCACGCCGCTGCACAGCCAGACTTTCCAGGAAGCACCCCCAGGACACCATCCCCGCTGCCCCGTGCCCTGTCCTGCTCCCGGCACTCGCTGCGCAGCTACAGCCACGGGAGCACGACCCACAGAGACCCCCGGCAGAAAAAGCCAAAGCAACGGGAGACCTGACACTGGGAGCATCGCGGCGGCGCTGGCCGGGGACAGATCCTCAGCACCTCGTGCACGGCCCGTTGCAGTCACAGCATCCTCCTCCTCCTCCTCCTCTCTCCTGCCCCTCTGCCCGAGGTCCCTGGTGCTGTTTGGGGCGTGGGGCGACCACCCCCGTTTCCGAGGGCTCCAGGAGGTGCCACCCGCTGTCCCCACGCCCCGTGCAGGGCGAGGGCTGCGAGCTGCGGCGGTTGCAGCACGACTTCCTCTTACCTGCAAAGGAGTTTCCAGAGTTCGCCCCGAGACGTCCATCCGGCGGCCGACACACAGACAGAGGTGTCGCAGAGCCCAGCGACTAACTCCTGCTAATTCCTGACATTTGCCTTAATGAGCAATTAACCTGGTGAAGGGCAGGCCGGGAGCAGCGGGGATGCGTTTCTTCATCCCCCCCATGGAAAAACAGTCCGGGGACACGCTCCGAATAGCCACAGACCCCAAATTATCCCCGCACGTTTGCCACCAATCCCCCAGACCCATCGGAGCTTGCAGCACCCCCAAACCTCCCGCGGGGTCCCCATTCTCCACCCGGAGCAGCCCCTTCTCCCCCCCGTCCCCCCACAAGCCATAACGTGCAGAAGCGACCCGCACCCTGCAGACCCCGGCGGGGGGACCCCTGCCCACGGATGCCCCCGCTGCCGGGACCGGGGTTTCTGCCGCATCCCAGGACCGGCGGACCCGCCCCAGCGGGGCTGCGACCCCCCCGGACCCCCGGCCGCCTGCCCGCCGGCACCGCCACCCCCCGGGGGCACCGACGGCTCCGGCCGCCCCGACCCCGCGGCCGGGGGAGCCCCTTCTCGGGGGGGGGGACGGGGCAGAGAGGGGTCCCCCGCCCGCCCCCCGGGGTCCTCGGAGAAGTGCCCAAGGCGGGGGGGAGCGAGCGCTGCCCACGGGCGGGACGGCGGCTCCGCGGACACGCGTGAGACCCCCCCGCACTCACCCCGCGGCGTTCCCGGGCTGCGCCCCCCGCGCAGGGCCGGCGGAGCGGGCGGGGGCGGG
>VZTO01002688.1:10040-41843 GCA_013400615.1 Syrrhaptes paradoxus | reverse complement strand
GGTGGGTGCCGCCCCCCCACCGCGCACCTGCGGCGGCTCCGTCCGCGCCCCCGGGCAGCCGCCGTGGGGGTCCTGCCGTGGGGGTCCCGCCCGGCCCTGGAGCCCACCGTGAGCTTTGCACCCCCGCCGGGGGTGGGGGAGCTCCTCCGAGAGCCCCCGCCCTGCTCTAGGCTCGGGTCCTGCCCGACAAAAGCCCCCCCGAAACCCGACGGGAGAGCACCCGGTCCATCAGCATCCTCCCAACAGCCCCCTGCTGTCACTGGGATGCTCCGGGGAAGGGTTTAACGGGCCCGTCCTGTCAGCTGCCCCCCGGGTCTGCGGGGTCCCCTCACCCCCACCATGTGCAACTGTGTCCCCTGAGACCAGAGGCCCCCGCTGAGACCCCACCTCGGGCAGGAGCCACGGCTGCAGCCGGGTGAGCAGCACCCGCGCCGCTCGCTCAGGTGCTCAGAACAGCGAGTGGGTTCTCATGCGAGAGCGGTCCCTGAGGGTCTGCACGCTCTGGTGGTCCTGCTCTGCGGTGGGTCCTCGTGCTGACCCCGACCCAAAGCCCCTGGGCTTCCAAACCGCACGGGGCATCGTCCCTGCTGTCCAGACCCTTCCCCATCCCACGGCCTTGTTGCAGCGTGTAATGACAAACACCGCAGCTCGTTCCCAGGCTGTACAAATGACCCCAGTCCAGCTCCATGCTCCTCACTGCTGGCCTGTTGGAGAGTCTTTCCTTTTCAATTTTAAGGCAAGATTCCAGTTTTGAGGATCCAGTGCTACACAGTGGGAGATTATTTTTTTCCCGGAGCAATCGCACACTGTTCAGCACTGGATGGAGTGTCAGCTAAACACGCTGCCTCAGCCCCCAGCGTTTCCTATGGCCTGGGTCATTTTTAGAACAAAAGTTTTTTTCCCTTCCATGTTGCAGAAGATCGCCCAGACGCTGTTACTGAAACCATGTGGGTTCATTGCTGTGTGACTCTGCCCCGGGCCCGTGTCACCGCCCCAGGAGCAGCGAAAACCACCGTCTGTCACAGCCGAGAGCAGCCGCCAGCCCCTCGCAGACGCAGCACGGGGGCAGCTCCTGCGTATGCCGGAGCCGAGCTGCCCGGTTTGGGTCACAGCTCCTGCAGGAGCATCGCTCGGGAAAGCTGCTGCCACAGCTCAGGGTGGATTTGGGGAGTGGGAAACACCCAGGACAGCGTGGGCTCCCTGCACCGCACCGCGGAAAGTCCCGGCTTTCTCTGGAGCTGCATCTGGCTGCCCAGAACTTTCTCCCAGCGCGGGTGAAACCGATCCGGGCGCTGCCGGCACCGCCAAGGGTGCAGGGAGCCCTGCTCTCGCAGGTGCCATGCGAGCGATGCTTTCCCAGCATTTTGCGTGAGAGATTATTTTTTTCCAGAAGTTTCCTGTTGGGCCCTGCCAGGGCTGTTCGTCCATCCTCATCCCAAGGGTCCAGCACCATTACATGCACCGTCCAGCTCCGCCGTGGCGGCTGCTCCCCTCGCTGTCACCATCTGAGCACAGCCACGTGTCGGAGGAGCAGCTTCCCTCCCCGCTCTCATCCCTCCACAGTCCCATTGGGGGACAGTCCCTCCCCACGCCCTGCCAGAAGCTGCAGCCCAAAACACATCATTTAATAATTACATCAGGAGAAAAGAAGCGCTGACCTCCCTCCGCATCTGCTCCTGCCAGCAGCCCCGGGGGGACCGTGTGTCACTGCAGGACAACACCCCCGGGGTGACCCCAGCCCGGACCCCTGCCTGGCTGTGCGGGGCAGAGCAGGATTTTGGCATTGCCCCCGGGTGCCTTTGAGGGGCAGGGTCATCCCTCAGTGCGGCTGCTGCGTTATCCCTCGCACTGCCCGCTCCCCGCACGCAGCCCCCAAAGCCCGTCCTCGCCCGATGGGGCTGATGGGGCCGGAGTCTGGAAGGGCCAGCCCTCGCTGTAGCGCTTCGGAAGCTGCTGTAAGGGAACCAAAACCTGAAGCATGAAAAACCACCAGCTATGGAAATGAAGGCCACAGCAACTGGGTTATGTTGGGGGTGGGAGGGAGTAAGCAAACAAACAAAGAGAAAACAAGGAGGTTGGAGGCTGGAAAAGCAACTTTCCTGCCTCGGAGCAGGGCTGGCTGCTGCACTGGGTGCAGGCAGGACCGTCCAGGTCCGGGCAAGCTCGGGAAATCTTGGCAGCAGATACCCACCAGCCCACTGCAGCATTTTCTGAATTAAAACCCGTGTTTAACCCGCCTGCCTCCCGGCACCGCTCGCTGCAGCTCTCCAGCCATACCCTGCCAACTGTTGTCTTTCCCCCCCTCCCCATCCCNGACGCCCCGTTAGCAGCCTCTGGTCCAGCAGCATCCTGCAGCAGGGAGTTCCACGGCTGGATCCAAGCACGCTGAATTATTCCTTGTCTTCTGTTCAGACTTGCTCTTTTCGGTTTCAGTGCCTGTTCCCTTTTTTCTTGCGTTATGACTCAGGGAAGCTCCCAGCAGTCTGCGTTGCTGGGGGAGCGGCGGCTGGGCTGTTAGTCAGCGCTTCGCTGCCGTGCCCTGCGTTACAGGTCTTGCCGTCAAATTCCCACTCTCCTCTCTCCCGGCCATCCTCTTCTCTCCTCACTCGGCTCCGTGTGGGTGCTTTCCCGTTCATAAGCATCGCATATGGAAAATCACCAGAAAGCGGTTTGCTCACCTGCTGCCCGGCCCCAGGTGCCGTCCGAGAGCCGCCTGCTCTGCACGAGCCGCGGGAGCTTCGTCCTTACCCCAGCGCAGAGCAGTTTCCCTACTGGAGTCCCCGTGTCCCGCATCCTCCCCACACACATTTTATCTCCTTACCTCCACCAGAAGCTGCTTTTCTTCTCCTTAGGCTGCAAAATCTCCTGGGCCAGACCCGCTGCCTGCATCAGAGCAGCCCCGGGGGGGTCTGGGCTGTAGGGGGTCTCCTACATGTCACCCCCCGTTAGCAGGGAATGACAACGGGCACCTGCGGGACACAGCCCGGCATCGGGGGCTCCGGGGAAAAGCCCGGGGAAAGGGGAGAAGCTGGTGGCAAGAACCGGAGGATGCCTCCATCACCCTGCAGACACACAGCACTGCTGGTCTGGGGACAAACCAACCCCCCATGCAGCACGGCCAGGGCTGCTGCAGGGGCCGGGGGTCCGTTGGGGTTGGTTTGGTTTGGGCCATTCCCCCGTGAGGTTACGGTTTCCCATCAATGAGAAGCAGAGCCTGGGAACACGGTTTTCAGCTGCAGCATTTATTTGTCTGACAGCGGCTCAGCACCCCCCGTCCCTCAGCAGCGAGCAAACCCGCCGACCCACCCGTCCCTAGGCTATTGCAGCAAGCAGCTACGCGGGGCGGCTGCCCCCCGGACCCCAGCCCCTCACAGCCAGCTCAGCAGCAGCCGTCCCCCCAGCACGGCAGCCAGCAGGCTGGGGAGGTGCAGCAGCGCGGCCCCCCCGCCACTCCGGGACCCCCGCGATGGCCCGTTGCAGTCGTCGCTGAAGCAGCATTTCACGGTGCCACTGCCAGAGCCGCGCCGCGCGTCGTCGCAGAAGGACTTGTAGGAGCAGGACTTAACGACGCTGTCTGCAAGGGAAGGCACAGGGGGGTCGGGCGCTGCCGGCATCGGGGGCTTCGCTCCTCCCTGTCCGGGCGCCCAGGGATGTCCCCATGGTCACTGCTGCAGCCATGTGCCTGCACCAAGGGTGGTGACGCATTCCCGGAGGGTGGGCGCAGCGTGGCACAAGGGACTTTCCTTATGCCAGGAGCGAGCTGTGAGTTATCTCAGTCCCGCTGTTCCTGGACTAAAAACTTGGAAAAAACCAGGTGGCTCATCCCTGCTTCATGGGGACGAGAGGCAGTCAGCTCCTGGTCTGCCCCAGGTCCTCTGCAGCTCCTTGCCCTCTGGTCCCCCCACCCCTTTGGTCCCCCCCAGTGCCCCCAGCCGAGGGACTTACTGGGCGCGGTGACGGTGGAGCAGGCGTCGGCGTACTGCGGGCAGCTGTGGGAGCCCTGCTTGTTGCAGTCGTTCTCGTTGGACGCGACGCACTTGTAGCATCTCAGCGCTTTGCCTGCGCGAAGACGAGGAGGAGGAGGAGGAGTGAGAGCGGTGGCAATGCACCGTCCCCAAGCCCCCCACCAGGGACCGGCGAGGCCGCGGCACACAGCAGGCTTTGGGACGGGGGGTCTCTCCTGTCTGCATGATGTGAGAAACTCTTCCACGTGCACCTCAAGGCAAGAGCTGAACTGGGCAGACTGGTGCTTCCGAGTCCTTGCCCTGCAAAAACTCCCTGCAACTGAGATGCCTGTAATTCCCTTTACAATAAAAATAGGTATAATGTTTAAAAAGAAAAACCCCAAACCCTACATGTTTGTCTTCTTGTGCCAAGTTTCATGTCAGTGAGAGTTTTTTGGGGAGAAGGGAGGATTCACCAAACCCAGGGCAGCAGGTTTTGTGCATTTGTGTCTTCAAACTGAGGCAGCGTTTTGCAGGGAAAGTGAACCCCAAGGGCACTGCGGGGGGACAGGCAGCAAAGGGCCGGGCAGGACGAGCTGTCTCCAAATTGTCCTCCACGGAGGCTGTGGGCACGGCTGATAATAACCAGCCCCTCGCCTCCGCCGTCACCCTGTGCGTCAGAGCTGCTGATCGGTGTGAGAGCTGTCTGACCCTTCAGGAGAGGAAAATGCGCAACTGCCAGAGGTCCCAGCTCAGTTTAGGAACCGGCTGAGCAAATGTGAAAGTCTCTTCATCATTTCATGACAGTGAGAGACTTTAAATAACAGCACTGCTTTAAATATCTGCAGACAAAGCACCCCTGCAAAAAAAAAAACCCAAACCCGAAGATCCTGCTCCTGCCTGAAATGATGAATACTTGGTTTTGCTGGTGATGCCTAAATTACCGGGACTTTGGGAGGAAAATCTGCATGTGCTTTGCTGGCTGAGCAGAGCCCTCTCGTGGCACACGGGCCCAGCTCCTGGCCAGCAGCACGGATCCTGCAGGAGGCCAGAGCTCCCGCCTTCATCTCCTGGAAAAGGAGAAAACCAGCGTCTGGGGGAAACTGGGATTTGACGGGGTAAACGCCTGTGTTAACCCACACTGACCCCGACCCGCACTGCGGGATGCCTTGTCTCCTGCTTCTCCTTCGGGGGGCTTTGCAGCAGGGTACCACCCTTCGTTTCCCACCGGCTAAAGCCGGCCGTGGTTCATCTTCTGGTGCAAAGCTCCTGAAACCACCCCGACCTGACCACGCTTCCTGGCAGGGCTCTGAGCAGCACGACCACCCTCCTGCCTTGTAAGACTATTTTTTTTTTTGTGACTCTGCTATGGTGGAACCAAGTTTTAGCTGGGAAACACAACTCTGGTGATGAAAAACTGCTTCTCCTTGGCTCCGGAGCCTCCTCGGCTCTGCCAGAGGTGCAGCCTGGGAGTCTCCGTGGTCCTGCCGGGCACCACAGGGAGAGGGCGAGGGGCAGGGTGCTGCGATGGGCACTGCTGGGATGGGAAAGCCACTGTCCCCCAAAGCAGCACTTTCCTGCAGGGATGGAGCAGGGGCACCGCGGGCACAGGCACGGCAGCGGGCGGGCGGCAGGGACGGGGCAGCAGCAAGCGGAGGAGCAGCGACAGCGATTACCCCGCGTAGCACTGCCGGGAGCTACGGACACTTACTTTCTCCGGCCAGGGATGTGACGATGGCCAGGGCCAGGAAGGTCTTCAGGGCAGACATTCCAGCAGTGTGCAGCACCGGGTGCCGAGCCTCTGTTTTGTCTTAAGGTCTTACGGATAATCTGCTGGGGCGATTGGATCCCGGGCTGGGGATAACACACTTACCGCGGCCCCGGATAAATCCATCTTAGCTGGGGAGGACGGGACGCAGCTGCCCAAGGGCATGGGCCGGTCTGGGGCATGGGAATGGGGCAGGGAACCAGCCCGGGGCCAGGGGAGGTGGCCGGACTCGCCCGCACTTGCCGGGCTGGACTCTGCTCCAGTCCCACCAGTGCCTGTGTCGGGACCCCTCCCCATCCCCGGCCAGGGCACCTTGTGGGGGCTGTCAAAGGTCCCATCTGCTCCACCCAGAGAACAACCCCTTTCTGGCTGTTTGCAGCAGACAAGTTGGGGGAAAAAAACTTTCCAAAGCTCCCCACCCACCACAAGAGAGAAGGGCTGACAGCCCGTGCGGGGCTGGGAGCCAGCGGAGCCGTCCCTGCGCTCGCCCCCTCCCCAGCCCCAGCCAGGGGGCGGCTCCGTCCTGCCAGAGGGATTTACCCAAGGCCACGGACGGGATCGGGGTCAGTGCGGGGATTACACCAAGTCCCGGTGCCCAGCGTCCCCCCGCTGTCCCCAGCATCCCCCCACTGTCCCCAGCGCTTCCTCACCGGGGCTGCTCCGCGCTGCAGAGGAATCTGCCGGCAGTAGGAGTCAACGGGGCATCCAAGTTGTCTCAGGTCTGAATTTTGTGGTTTACGAAGAGTTTTCAGGAACAGACGATAACCGTGCTTATCTGAAACCATCTGCAACGTCCGCCACGTCAATAAAACCGCAGCAGAACACGGCCCTTCCCAGCAGATAAAGCCAACTTCTCCAAAACCCCTCCACGCACCTTACAAACACCGAGAGAGCTTTCAAGAGTGATAAACACAATTTTTATTCAGGCAATGAAACATGGAAAAAAAATATATTAGTAATCATTATAATAATCTCATTTGTGTGAGTATAACTCTTACAAATATTTACCTGACATATAAAAGGGAAATTATTCTACGTACAAAACTGATGGCGATGGCAGTGACCTACGTGGGACCAAGCGACGGGGACAGTAGTCAGTGCAGAGAGAGTTCCTGCTGGGGGGGGGATGACACACGCTGGAGGGACAGGGGGAGATGCAATTTGCAGTTNGGGGGATGACACACGCTGGAGGGATGCAATTTGCAGTCGGGGGGGTCACGCGTTGGCACGTCAGGGCAGACGGGATCTGCTGGCAAATGCACACAGCAAACGGCAACACCCGCGGCATCCGCCACCGCCGCAATGGGGTATTTCAGCCCTACGGCAAGAAAAAGACGATGAACACACCCGGGCGGTGATCCCCAGGCACGGGCACCTGCGGGTTCCTGCGCCGGTGACACACGGTGGCTGGCGCAGCGTTGGGACACCCTCGTCCTCGCCAGACGCGCGAGGGCATCGCTGTGCCCCCCTCCCGCCCCGGCCCCCGCTCTGCCCCTGCACGGGGGATGCAACGGTCCTGCCCGGGGACAGCCACACACACACGCTGCCTATTGTACGAGCTGTGACCGTTACAGATGTGTTTATACGGGTAACTATAACCATATTATAGTTAATAAATCATTCCTTAGGAATCTTCTTTGCCCAGACTGGACGTGCATGCTGGCAGGCACAGAACGCGACAGCACCGGGGCGAGAGAGGGACCAGAGACCCCCGGGAGCAGGGATGGAGGGATGCTGCTGGAGGGGGGGGTCACTGCTCTTCAAATTCTGCATCCCTTCGACTGCTGAACGGTTGCAAAGAGAAAAACCCACCTGCCCACAGAATGCCTGGGTCTCAAGGGTTGGAGTTTCCCCAGGGGGAAAAATGGTTTTCCCTCCTTCCCCGGCAGGAAAGCTCCTTTGGAGGGGGGCACGTGTGAGACAAGGCGAGCGGTGCTGGAAGCTGCAAACCCCGAACGTGATGGAGGGGAGGGGAGTTGCTCCAGGGGCCGGCGGTTTGACTCCCCAGACAGAAATGGTCCTTGTGGAGCATCCGACAGAGGGTCTTCTAGGGGTGTGGGGAGGACAAAAGGGGAAAAAAATAAAAAAAAGAGGAAAAAAGGCTTTTCCTCTCTGTCAGCTGTGCAGAGGGGTGAATATTCCACACACGGCCGCAGCTCCGAGCAGGATCAGCCATCGGCTTCCCCACCAGACACCTACCAGCCCGTTCACTGGGATTAACTGGGACCGTGATGAACAGGCTGGGACTCCGCGCGCTAGGGCAGGCTGCGGCACCTTTGCTTAAGTGCATAATAAATTCACTCTATACATAATATAACTAATAAAATATATATCAGGTGTATGGCTCTGATCTAAACAGGTATTTGCACTGCACGCTCAACACAGGGAACTAGAAAATAGAAGGAAACCAGCTCGAGTCTTTTACAAAAAGGTAGCAGCAAAAAGGTTTGCGATCGGCTGGGTAGGAAACAGTCCAAAGAGCAAACGCCTCCCTCGCTGGACACCTCGCGACTCTCTGTGCAAGGCAACAGCAGAGAATCCTCCACCCCTGCCTGATCCCATCGACCCACTTGGGCAGGACGGGACGGGTCTGCACGGACCGGGGGGCAGCACCCACGGCCCCCCCGGCCCCCTGGCACAGGCATGCCACGGGTTGCTGCAACACGGCGCTGCACGGCGGTGACCTCCCCGGGCAAGGGTGGCCCATGCAACGGCGTCACCGGGGGGCACACGCGGGATTTAAACACCACCCCAGAGCCCCCCGGTCCCCTGCACGGCCAAAGGCAGCCCAGCAGTCCTGCTGGAGCTCCTTGTGCCTCCGACACAGAGCAGGCAGCCTGCCTGCGCGGACAGTCAGGGTTTGGGCGGCATCCAGATTTCAAAGCATATTTCACTGCCGCCTGGATCTGCCTTGGCCTGTGAGGACCGGCTTTTGTTTGGTTTTCTCAGTATTCAGCGCTGTCGGGGCATTTCTGACAGCGGCACAAGAGCCCGCGCGGCTCCTCGCCCTTCTGTGCTGACGGGGAAAGAGCCGTAAGGCAGCAAGAGCCGCAGAGGAGTCCAGGGTTTGCTTCCTTCCTCCTGCAACACCCAAAGCGGGGAACGAACCTCACCACGGCGTGGGGACCCAACAGCGGGGGGCTTGGCTTTGTGCATCTAAAGCGGACTGGAAACCCCGTGAGAACGCCAGGGCTGCGAGGGGAGGATGGACGGACCGTTCCCAGCCCCCCAGAACCAGCATCTCCCCATTTCTCAAACATCTCTCGGCCGCAGATGCCTCCAGCACCCCCGTGTCAGGCTCTCCTGGGAGAGGACCTGTGTCACTACGGGTTAAGGGTCCCCTGGGGGAGCGAGACGCAGCAGGACCGTGTCAGAGCGGGAGAAGTCAGCAGAGAGCCCGGGTGCTCCCAAACGCTGATAAAGTGCACGAACGCAGAGACCTCAGCTCCCTTCCGCCGAGGCTGCCATGGCCGGGACAGAGCCTGGGACCAGCCCCCCGAAGACCACCACCCCCCCAAAACCCATCCACCTGCTGGGAGGCTGCTTCAGCCAGGGAATCCGTGCCGGTGGCCACAAACCACCTGTGGTGGGGACCTGGGGTCCCCCAGCCCCTTCGCTGCCTCCCCACCCGTGCACCCACATGCCAGGTCCCCCTCCCCAGTGCAAGAGGCGGCGGCTCCACCCCCGACATTGCCCACATCCCCGAACAGGACCTGCCACGTGGCTGGACCCGTGCCACCGAGCATGCAAGGACAGGGACAGAGCACAACTAGACCCACCCTGGCCGAGGGGACAGAGCCCGGGGTGTCACCTCCCAGCTGAGCAGTGGCATCCGTGCAGACGGACGTGGGCTGCTGACCCCGGGAGGGACACACACACCCAGCCTGGTCACCGGGAACCCAGTCATCAGCCCCAGAGCCCTCGGGACACAGGGACGGGGACATTTGGGGACGGGCTCTGCACGGGGTCCGGCAGCGGAGCGGAGCGGGCAGCGGGACACGTGTGCTTCTCTGCTGGGGGGGTTCCTGGGGAATAAGGCAAGGTGCTCGACGGGACGAGGGACGCGGCCGAGTGCAGGGCGCTGGGCGAGGGGTGGCGAGGTCAGTCTGCCTTCCCCAGCTTCGCTATCAGCTCGTCGCAGATCTTGGTCAGCTCCTCGATCTCCTGGTTCTGGAAGGGAAGCAGACCCTGAGGACCCCCGCGGCGGCACAGATGGGGGATAACGCCCCAGCCCATCTGCCATCAGCCAGCGCAGGAAGGGGCAGCTGGATCCTCCGCTTGCCCTGGAAAAGCTCCTCTGTCATCACCCGGTGTGCGGGGACCCCGCGCTCACCCCTCCTCGTCCCCAACAGACCCCGCTGCTGCCCAGCTGCAGCCCCCCTGCTCCGCTCAGCCCCACACCGGGCACACGGGACCGAGCTCTGCCGGAGCTCCAGGACAGGCAAACGTGCACCAGCCCTGAGCCAGCAGCCACGCTGGACACCTAAACAAAACCCCCCCATAAAAACCCCAAAATACACCCACAAAACAAGCAAACAAAAAAAATACCCAAAAAACCAACAGAAAAACACTTTCTGGGCCAAAAACCTGCAGAACAGCCCCAGCACCCAGGGGATGCTCGGGGCGGCAGGGACGCGGGGTGGGGGGAGCGTTACCTTCTGCTGCAGGGCTCTCTCCAGGGACTCCACCTTCATCTGCTCCTTGCGCAGCCCCGCGTGCAGCGCCGCGCTCTCCGCCTTGGCCTTGGTGCGCACCTGGGCGATCTCCTCGTTGGCTCTGCGCCGGCGTGCGGAGGGAAGGGGACGGCGGTGACACCTCTGGGTGCAGCCGGGAGCACCCCGAGATGCCATCGCACCCCCCCGGCTCCCGCTGGCCTGGGCGCGGCAGAGGCGGTTTTCCCACATGGAAAACCTGCACAAAACTGCATCAATCCAGCTCCCCCAGACTCCTGCACGGAAACTCGGCTTTCTCAGAGCAAAGCGAAACCTGCTCCTCGCCCACATCGCTCAGGGCTGCTCATCAGCTGAGCCCTTCCCACACCACAGACTGAGCCCTGCCGGAACCCGGGAACCCCTGAAGTGGCTGCAAACAGACCGTGAACCTGTTTCTCCATTAAAAAAAAAAAAAAAAATAGAAAAAAACCCCACCTAAGCAGAGATCAGAGAAGCCATTCAGGGCTTTGTGCTGACCGACACCCCTCGCCCCAGCCCCGGGCTGGGAACGGCAGCTTTTCCCATCGCTGAGCTCCTGCCCCAGCAAAGCCACAGGCAGACGCTGCCCGAGAGGTCTGTGAGCACCCCGAAAGCTCCTCGGCACGCCCAGCACCCTCGTGCGTGACCTTACTTGTCTAATTTCTCTTCTGCGTGGACTTTCAGGGCCTGATACCGCTGCTCTTCTTGCTTGACCCGCATTAAATAATCCTGAGCACACTTCTTCAGAGCTTCTTCGTTCTGGGGGAAAAAAAAAATACACTGGGACCGAGCACGGAGACGCTGCTCGGACAGGATGATAAATCCTGTTCTGAGTGTACAAGAAAAAGGCTTTAAATAGACCCAGCTTCTCCCTTGTGCCGGAGCCCCTCATCCAGCTCAGCAGCGTGGAAAAACGGGGTGTGAACGGGGGGCTCCGCGAGGAACCAAGGCACAGACCTTCTTAAAGCCTTCCAGGACACCCTTCAGGTTCTCGTATCTGCGGAAGAGATCCGACAAGGACCTCTCCACCGAGTTGAGGTCTGCCAGCGCCTGGTCCTTCTCCATGGTGAGCTGCTGCAGGTTCTTCTGAGACGTCATGTTCGTCCTCTGCTCGTCCTCTGGGATGGAGAAAAACGGGAGACGTGGTGACCGAGCGGGGACGGCTGCGGCAGCTGCTCCCTGCCCCGCGCGCCCGGCCGGCCGCCGGCACCTTACCGATCATCTGGGCAATGGTCTTCTCGTACTCAGCCACGATTTTCCTAGAAGGAAGGGAAAGATGCAGCAGGTCAGAGGCAGCAGTTTTTTGCAGACATGCACCCACGGCTCTGCTGCTGGCAAACGGGACAAGACACCGGGGGGCTCAACACAGCACAAGCACAAAGAGCACGGATCTCCCGACACATCCCGCCCCAAGGATGCTGAGCATAACGATGCTGAGAGTAACGATGCTGAGAGTAACGATGCTGAGCTGTAACGATGCTGAGCCGTATCATCCCACCACGGCCCCACCCTGGAACACCCACAGGAACACCCAGCGCAGCACCGCGGCGAATGCACGAGGAGAAGGCTCTGACCTCATCTCCAAGACTTCTTGGCGGCTCTCTTCGTATTTCTTCTTCCAGGCGTTGGCTTCGATCTCCTTTGTGATGATCTACGATGCAGCAGATGGGACCCTTGGGACATGCTCTAGTGGGGTCCCCTCACTGCCCCACACCTGCAATGGGGCGACCAGACCCCCCTGGGGCAGGGCAGCCCCCACTCCCCCCCGCAGCAGCATCCTGCGGGGTCCCCAGCCCGTACCTCCTCCCGGATGAGCGTGAGCACGGCCGACTTCTCGGACTCGCTGAGGCAGATGCCGTCCAGGGGACTCTCGCTCCTGCTCAGGCTGGTGATGGCCACGGGGGGCTTGTCCACGGAGCACAGCCCGGGATTGCCCTGGGGGGAATGACCCAGCTGGGATGCTGCGTGGGCTTTCTTTCCACCCCACTCCCCCAGTCTGGGGTGTTCTCCCCATTTTATCAGCCTCTGTTCAGGCACCGACCCCCTCCCTGCATGCTGACGGTGTCTGACACCCGGCAGAGCCCCTGCGAGGGCTTAGTGACCTTCTGCCAAGTCCCTTGCTGGGAGCTGGGGACACCCCCGGGGGCTTGGCACCCCGAAGGGGACACAGGGCAGGGGCCCGATTCGGAAGGAGGAGCCCCAGCTCTGAGCAGGGGTGTCCCCACACCCCAGATCCCTTCACTTTCCCTGTGGCTGGTTATCTCCAGCCTGGGGGATCTTTGCTGACTGTGAGGCACCCACGTGGGGTCTGCAAGGGTCCGGGTGCTTGGTGCTGTCCCCCTCCCAGAACCCAGCTTCCACCAGTGCCACAGCCGCAGGGACCGGACTGGGGGGAGAGCTCAGCACCGTGACCCAGGTGCCCCATCCCTTCCCTGGGGGGTCCCGCAGCCCGAAAAGCCTCTAGAAAAGCATTCCTGCAAAGCCAGGCTCACACCACCGCCTGTTCCTCCTTTTCTCACCCCAGACAAAGCAAGAGCCCCGCGCACCATCTCCTTGGGAACCGGCTGCCAGGCCATAAATAGAGAAGTGCTCTGGAGGAGGCAGGCTGCGCTCGCTGTGTTTTGGAAACCAGAGCACCACAGCACTTCCCTCCCTCCCTCCTCCCCTGCTGCTCGGCTTCAAGCACGACCAAACCATCCCGGCTCCGAGAGCCCTGCTGCCCGCGGTGGGCGAGAGATGGCCGGTGGCTGGTAGCCCCCAGAGCCACCCCCGGTGCAGGTTAGGGTCTGGGCAGCCCAGCACCGGGGACGTTCAGCCCCGCGGGGTTTTGGCAGCAGCCTCCCCCAGCATCTCCCAACACCCACAAGTGTCTCTGCCCGCTGCCTGCCCCACGGCAAACCCCCCAGATGGGGGTCTGGGGTGACCCCAGCTCATCTGCAGGAGCAGAGCCTGCCCACGCGCTCCCCTGCACCCAACACAAGGTTCACTTTGCCCGATGTCCTTGGGGGGCTTAGCACAGGTAAAGCTCTCAGAGCAGCTCGTTTTGCTGAGGTTGCTAATCTCACTGTCACCTGCTCGTCACCTCCAGCAGCTCTGCCCAGGGGCAGCTAAGCTGGGACAGGGATTCCTGCAGCACAGGGGTCTCAGGGCCACCCCAACGGCTCCTTGGGACATTTAGGGGGTGTCCCTGTGCAGATGTGCCGCTGCTGGGGTGCCAGGGTCACTGGTGCTGCAGAGCCCGGGCTGTTTTATTAACCCCCCACCCCTGCCGCCAGCTGCCTCCCTGACCGCAGCGTCTGGGGGTCCCGTGCCGGGGGCACTGTCCAGCCGAGCCAGCCCTGGACTCCCCCCCATGGGACACAGCCCCTGTCCCGCACTGGTCCCCTCCCCGTGGTCTCCTCTGCCCCTTCGCTGCCATCCAGCCTCTTCCAGCCGCAGCGTTGGCTCTCGCTGCCCTCCCACGGCCGCAGCCCTGGCTCCTCACCAGCCCCGCTCCACCCCAGCATCCCTCCTCCCTGGGGGGAGCCCCCCTCTGCCGGGAAATCGCCGCCCTCCTCATCGAGTCCCCGCGTGGGCTGATGAAGAATTTCAGCTCCCAAAGAAGCTCATTTCCACGAGGGTTTGGTGGCACTTCTGGGACCAGCAGCAGCGTTTGCTGCAGCTTCGCCCCCCACCCCACGGGGCAGGAGGATGAGCCCCCGCGCAGGCGAGGGAGGGGAAAGCAAGAGGCACTCACAGGGATGATGCCGGGGCCATCCTTTTCCGTCTGCTTGGAGATCTCCTTTTCAAAGCCTAAAGACAAGGAAATACAACCTGTCAGACACCTGGAAACACGACCCTGGTGGCACACGCGGATTTGCTGGATGCAGAGGGGTACCCGCATCTCTGCATCCCCTGAGCTTCCCCTCCCAAAAGGCTTCTTTGCCCCCAGCTCCTGCCCTTGCAGGCAGGACACATCCTGCACCCCTGCCCCAGCTCAGGACACATCCTGCGTCCCTGCCAACACTCCCCTCTGGTGGCAGCTCAGCCCCGTGCCGGTGTCCCCGCAGCTGCCACCCCCACCAGCCGTTCCCTGGACGAGGGATGAAGGATGCCCGGGACATTCAGAGCTTTGAGCAGAAGCCTCAGCCCACGCCAGCCGGGCCCATCACCCTCGAAGGAGATCATTCGTGAGCCTCACTCCAGCACTGCGGACGTGATGGGCTATTCACGTGTTAACTGAGCAGGAAAATCAGTATTGCTAGAGCCCAACTGGGAGAGGAAAGAGGCAACATAACGCTTGTGACTGCTGATTTCCTGCAGTCCCCCCCCCTCATCCCTGCGCCCTGGCCAGCGGCTGCTTGTCACAGCTCTTAGCACCGTCCCCGCAGCCAGCACCGAGCCCGTGCACCCTGCCTGGCCCTCGGAGACCAGCAGCAACCCACAAAACCTCCCGGCCTCTCCGCTGACTATCAGACTCTCCCTCCCTCTGGAGACCAAGGGCTGTTTTCCTCTCCGGAGAGCCTGCAGCCCTGCACAGATGATTAACGAGGACCCGCACCGGGGAGAGCTGCCAGCCTCCCGCGGGGTGATCTCTCCTGCGTGCACCTATAGCTCCGCTATTGATTAAATGCCATGTTGCCTGCCTTAATTATTTTTTAATGGGTAGGTCCAAGAGTCTAATTACATCACAGACTGACAGCAAAATGCCACCAGGAGCATCAGCAACACGGAGATCTCCATCAGCCACCACCCCCGTGCTGGGACACCGAGGGCAGCAGCCCTGCTCCTGCGCAGGAGCATCCCTGGGGGGTCACGGGGAGAGCACTCGATGCCGAGAGAGTCTGAAGACAGCCTGTGCCGCGATGTTTCCATGATGGAAACAGTGCAGATAAGCAGACGGAGGTTTTGTTATAACTGGTGGCAGCCTCCAGCCCTGTCAGGGTAAATACAGCGCATCGCCTCGGCAGCACCGCGCCTTTGCCAGAGGTGCTGAACTCCTGGTGCCCACACGGTGCATCCCCAGGGCCGGTGGCAGCGGGATGCTCCTCACCTGCCTCCACGCCGAGCTTTGCCGCTGGCACAGGAACGGTCGAGCACTCAAAGTACTCCAGGTCATCCTCGGGCTCGCCCTTCTTCTCCAGCCCGGCCGGCTTCTGCGCAGAGGTGGTGGAGGCCAGCTTCTCCTCATCGGTGGCGTGTCCGTCCTGATTGGCAATATTGGGGATTTCGGAGATCAACACTCCTTCATCCTGCGGGATCAAGGCATGCGGTTAAGCAGGACGGAGCTAATCCATGGGGATCAGGCAGCCAGGCTGCCTGGACGGTCCGTGGAAAGCACGGGAGGCTTAGCATCCCCGACGAGCTGCCCCCCAGCAGCTCCCCGGCAGGGTTTGGCAGAAGGAAACACGTGGTGCTGGGGACAGGAGCGATTAACAAGCAAAATTCATTAACCCAGCCGGGGTGAAGATCCTGCACATACGCGGTCCCTAATGAGCCACGTGGAAAACGGAGCGTTTGCTGGCCAGGACCCCCCCAGGGACAGGCTCACCCAGGGGCGAGCACCCAGCACCCTCCCCTCCCTCCGAAACTGCCCACGGGGACGATGCTCCCTACCTGCGCGCAGCCGTCCAGGACCAGGGAGCGCGGCTCGTACTGCTTCACCTTGCAGCCGCTCCTGCGGGAGAGAGAAGTGGCGGCTGAGGGGGGGCTCGGGGGGGCTGCATGGGGAGGGGGGGTGTGCGAGACAGCCCAAGCAAGGGGAGCAGCCCCAGCGCTAGCATTGCACCCGCCGCGTGCCAGCAACCCCACTCACCGGGGAGGAATTGGAGGCAGAGCGAGCTCTGGAAAGAACAGAAGGAACAAGCAAACAAAACACACGACCACGGAGCCATTGGGTTTGTGTTTGAGGTGTTTATTCCCGTCGAATAAGGACCAGAGAGGGGACCCCGAGGTGCTGATGGCGAGAGAGGCGATCACCAAGGAGCCGGCAAAGAAAGGTTTCCCTTGCTGCCCCCTCGCCCTGCGCATCCAGCAGGACAGCATCCTTTTCACATCGATTTTCTGCAGGAAGGAACCGTGTCCTGGCTGTCCCGTGCCCTGTCCCCGCAGCTGGGGGTTTGTCTGGGACACCTCCGCATCGTCCACGTCTCCCACGTCGGTCCGACCCGCGCAGCCGGGATGGAGGCTGCTGGCCACAGCTCCGCTTGCTCGTGGGAGAGCTCCAGGGCAATGCTCCGTGCCTCGACGCTCCCTCCGCCAGCTGACAACGCTGTCCCGGGGGACGGGAGGAGGTTATGCTCAGGTTGCTCTTGCAGGTGGTCCCATGGGTGCGTGCCCCCCAGCACCGCGGGCACGGCGTCGCTCCAGCCTCCCTGCCCCATCGCACGTGCGTGCCAGCCCAGCACCACCAGCCCCGCGGCACGGCACACGGAAATTCTCTTTGCACAGTAACGTGCACGCCTGGGGCAGGCTGAAGAACGGCTCGTGGCTGGTTTTCTCCACCGTGCCCCGACGTGAGCAGCTGAACTGCAGCTTGTGTGTCCTCACCCACCCCCAGCCCCGCACCATCTCCTGGGGACGGGTCGCACGCGGCCGCCCCAGTCACCAGCGCTTGCAGCCGGACAAACCCAACGGCGGGAGCGCTGCCTGCCTGCCCGCGGCACAGCCGACCCGCCGGTCCTGCACGGAGACAGACACCCACTGTTCAGCATCGCGCGGTGAAAAGGCCGATAGCTCCCAGCCCGGACACAGATGTCCCTGAGCCCAGCTCTCGTGGTGCTCGTGCACTGGCAGACAAGAAGGGCGTCGGGACGGATGTCACCAGATCAAGAACTGAGCCCAGCACGCTCCTTCCTCCGGCTCCCTTTGCACGAGAGCAGAGCCTGGATGAGCCCAGGGGGTCCGGGGGGACTGACAAGCTGCAGGAGACCCCCGAGCATCACTGGGAGACCCCACGGGGGGAACCCCGGTCCCTCCACTCTCCTCCCGCGCTCCCGGCTCTCGCCAGGCTGCGGGGATCCGGCCCGAGGTGCGGGACACGCGCCAGAGCAGCGAGCGCCAGGCAAAGGGCAGGAAGGAGCCTGCATGCCACCCGGAGAGAGGGGACAAAAACCAGCACAGCAGAAGGAGGAAGAAATACAGGAGAGAGTACTTACAACAGAAAACAGAGAAATTTCACTTGTTCAGTGGTCCTGAGGCAGGGACAGGGAGAGAGACAGACAGATGGAGAGAAGAAGAGCGTGTGAAAAGAGCTGGACAGTAACTCTGTCTGGAGAAGCACCGTGAGCTGCCCCGCTCGGTCTTTCTGGAGGGAACACGCAGCTGAAGGATGCTCTGACTGCATCCGGGAGGCGAGTGCCCGGAGCTGCCCATGCTGCTCCAGGGTGATGGAGAGGGAGCCTGAAAATTCACCCCAGGAACGCCAATTCTTAAAAAATCTGTACCAACCCTCTGCAAATGATTTCCAAGAGAAAAACATCCAACGCACCCTGATTTCTCCCTGATAGCTTTTATCTGCTCTCTCTGCAGAAGCCCACTCTCTGGTTTTCCTGCTGGGACTCTGGTAGCAGCGCGATGGCTTGGTTCGGTTTTACAGATCAGCCACCAGCTCTGTGCTCCTAAAACTTCCCCTTTTCAGCTGATTTCCTGCTTAACCCCCAATGGTTCCAATTACCTGTGTTGAGTGCAACCAGAAATTATAGTGGAAGGACTCGAAACTGGCTGGGCAACTGTTCCCTCGTGGGGTATCCCCCCTGGCCCCCCAGCCCCTGCCGAGGCTCAGGCTGAGCCTTCAGCACCCTCCAGGCACAGGCTGGAGGACACCGGTGATACAACGGGTGAAATACCAGGAAAACAGCAAAGTTTATCACTTAAAACCTGTTCCCGGAGGAGGAGGATAACGCTGTCTGCATTCCGCTACGAAACGTCACTATTTACACGAGGGTTTTAAATAGCACACTCCAGGAACTAAATCTGCACCTAAACAGCTCTGCGAGGGACAGCAAGCTCCCCACCACCCGTGCAAATGGGAAAAAAGCACCAAACAACCCATCCCTCCTGGTTAACCTCGCGTCTCTGCCCCTGTTTCATAAAACAGAGAAATCCAGCCGCAGCTCCCACGGCGTCCCAGCAGCATCCGACCAACCCGACCTGCGCCCACCAGCTCTGGGAGCCCCACAGACAAACCCCGAGTGCTTGGCAAACCCCCAGGCACGGGTCTGCTCCCACCGCAGCCCTGCAGCACCCACACCGCAGCCCCACGGGGCGGGTCCCAAGAGGTGACCCTGCGAAGGGGTCCCGATCCAGCCCCCCTGCTCCGGGACACCCATCCCTCTGCTCCCACCGGCTCCTGAGCAGCCGGAGCAGAGCTGCCCCTCCACCGGGATCCCGGTGGATGAACCGGGGCGGCAGCGGGACCCCAGGTGCCCGTCGGTATCGCTTGGGAGGCACGGGGTGGGCAGGAGCCCCATCACCCCATGGCTGCTCTGCCCGCATGGGGGCCGGAGGGGGCTGCCAGCCCCGCACTCACGTTATCAGGCGCGACTTGGGCTTCTTCGGGGAGCCTGTGCCCTTCAGGGGCTCGTCCTGCGCCTCCAGCGACTGCGACTCGAGGATTTCATTGAGGCTGTTCTCGGCGGTGGGGCAGGAGTCGGCGGCGGTGCTGGCGAGGGTCTTGGTGGGCTTAAACGGATCCACGGAGTCAAAATTATTGGGGTCGAACTGGTAAGAGCCCCTGGGGAGAGGCGGCGAGTTCTGCAGTGCTGAGCTGCTGTCCCAGAGCCGGGGACCCAGCCGGGGGGAGCCCTGGGGAGGCGGCGGCTCCGTGGGACCCCTCTCTGCCTCCTCGTCTGCTTTTCTGGGGGGGTCTCGGTGTCTCTTTGGTGTCAGCTTGCTGGCCGGGATCCTGCTGCCCTTCCTGGGCGCTGCTCTCCTGGCCTCCGTGCCCTCTCCCCCCTCCATACCGTCGACCTCGGGTTTGGGGAGCTGCCCTGTGGGCTCCGGGTCCCCCCCCAGCTCCCCAGGGCTGGTGCTGGGATGGGGGAGGCAGCGGGGGGCTGCTGGGGGGGAGCTTTGCAGCTGGCAGCCCCCTGCCATGGAGGCGTTTATGCTCTCGTCGTACTGCTCGGGGCTGAACTGGTCAGATACTGGGGGCACTGGGGTCTCCTCTGGGGCTTCGACTGTTTTCCTGCCCGGCGAAGGTGGGTCCCCTGTCCCAAGCTCCTGGCCCAGGGCATCAGCCTTCAGCTCCCCCAGCCCCGTGCCGGCGTCTGTGGGGTCCTCTCCGGACATGTCTCGCTCCTGGGGGGCTGTGCCCGCATCGGGCACCGTGGCCGGCGCTGCGGGGGGCACGGCGGCACAGCCAGCGGCTGGGGGGGGCTGCGTCAGGGACGCGGCTTCGGGGCTGGATTCCCCCCCAGGATCCGAGCTGGCTTCAGGGGCTCCGATCGCCGGTGCAGCCTCATCCTTGGGGTGCTTCCCGGGCGAGCTCTCCCGTCTGGTGTCCCCTACCAGCGGGTCACCATGGCCGCTTGTCTCTGAAAAGATAAAAAGAGGCAGTTAAACCCCCCCTGCGTGCACCCCCATGCACAGGGGCTCCTCTCCCCTCCCCATGGCTGCTCCAGGGTCAGATTTTCCGGGGGATCCATTGGCTCAAAGCTCAGCCTCCCCCCGAGAAGAACTGTTTAACCCCAGTTTCAAGCCCTTTCCGTAAAATCTGAAGCCCCAGAGAGGCTCCCGAGGACCAGACACCACCCGGGACCAAGGGTGGGGGGTCCCAGGGCAGAAGCACCCCCACCCACGCTGGAACGGCAGCGATGGGAGTCGCTGCTCACCTGGGCGGGGGATAAAGATCACCGAGAGGCATTCAGGGATGCATAACACGAGAACACACCGTGAAACGTGATTAAGGAGCCCCGGGGTGAGAGGGAAGGGGATGCTGTGCGCGATGAATGGGCGTGGAACAGGCTGCACAGGGGATCTGGGGACAGCTGCCCGCGGGTGGTCGGTGCCGGGGCTGTGGGGCTGGATGTGCAGCGGGCAGAGGGGTTCTCCCGATGCAAACGGCTCCCCGGGACTCGGCCCCGGCACCCCGAGGTGTGGGAGCAGGTTTGACAGCACCTCTGCTCAGCACCGCGCCGGCTGCAGTTCCCGTCCTGGGCACCGGCACTTGGCCACACGCTGCGGCACCGCTGCCTGCAGAAATGCTGCCGGTGCGTTATGCCAGGCTCACCGCCCTGCTGTCAGACCTTCTTAACCACAAATCCTGATCCATGACTTAATCACTATTACTCCAATCCCCTCCCCTAAATCCTTTTACTGTTTAATCTTTTCTTTGCTGTCAGGGGATGGAGAAGCATCCTGAAGGCATCCTGAAAGCTACACCCAGCGAGCACCCGCAGCCAGGACATCGGCATGGGCGTGCGAAGGCACGAGAGGAAAACACCCCGTGTCACCCCTGCCCAGCTCCTCCGCACCTCCGCTCCCGCATCCCAGCCAGGGACAACTGCAGGAGTCAGAGGCCGGCAGAAGCAGAAAAGTGAATCAGGCAAATATCTGGTCCCTGGGCTAATCCAGGACACGGAGCCAACAACCCTGACTCAGCTGATGGCTCGTGGTTCGCACAGTTGAGCTCCAGGATGCTAAAAGCCATGGGAATGAATCACGGGGGGCTGTGTGCTCCCTCCGACTGCAGAGCAGCTCCCTCCCACTGCAGAGCAGCTCCCTCCGAACAGACATTGCCTCGCTGCCCCAGAAAACGCATCAGTAAACACAAATCCAGTCGAAGCGTACTTGGAGTGCCGCCAGAAAACACTCCACGGCAGCGCCTGCCAGGCCCTTCCATCGTTAGGAACCAGGAAAACCTCCTCAACAGACCCCAAAGAAACTTCATTTCACTCGCTGTGTTGCTCAGGTATTTTAAACCTCACCAAGACAGCCCTGAATAGGAGAACAGGCTTCAAAGGCAGGGCAAAAGGCACCTTTCAAATGCTTTTTAAATTCCCACTGGAAGGTTTCGTGGCCGCCGTTCTCACAGGCGTGAGCCCATCCTGGTTTCTAGCTCAAGCAGTGAGTAATTACCTCTGGAATAACGAGAGTCGCACGCAAACCACCTCCCTGCTGGGGATGTCTGCAGGGCGGGGAGAGAAGGGATGGTGCAGTGCTCACAACAACCGTCTCTATTCGGAGAACCACCCTCCCAGCTCTTCCAATTCTGGGATTCACTCGTTTTCTGCACCCGGGACAGCTCAGCCGCTCCCTGAGCCTGGGGAACTGGAACAGGCTGATGGGAGCAGGAGAAAAATCCCTCCTGGAGAGCCGCCCTGACTGAGACAGCATCCCTGGCAAACCCACCCCACTGGGGTCCTCCTCCCCAGCAAAGGCTGGGGGCACAGCCTGGTCCTGAGCCCCCCGGTTCCTCCTGCCGGGGATTTCCTCTGCTCCAGTGCAGCCACCGCAGCGCACGTTCCCGCGGGACCCCAGGAGAAGCCAGGCTGACCCACGCAGCACATCCCCCGGACCAGCCCCTCTCACGAGCATCCCAGCCGATGCCCTCCAGCAGCATCCCCAGAAGGTGACCCCGGCTCTCCCGCTTCACCTCTGGCTCTGCGCCCTGCAGACAGGGACAGTTTAACCGCAGCACGAAAAGGGACGCTGCCAGCAGCAGGGAGTGCGCAGTGACCCCGGGATCCGTCCCAAGCACAGATCCGATGAAGGACACCCCGAATTCCTGACGTCAGCAGTCGTACCGGCTGCACAGGGAGCGCAAACCTGCTCCTGGCCCTGCCCGTGCGTGTGGAGGGGACATTACCGAGTGAAAATGGAGATTTTGTACTCTGGAAAGAACACCCGGGAGGACAGTCTGGCACCGCAGTAACAGACACTTTGCCCGTATGCATTATAATCGTTAGGCTCGTCTTGTGCTGAAATGAAATCCAAACACTGCCTGGCCAAACAGCTCTGCCGCTGCCACCCCTCGCTCCCTGAAAGGAGCCGGTGACGCTTGGCAGCAGCAGCAGCAGCAGCGATGCAGAGGCTCCGCGCCCTTTTCATCCCACACACAGCAACCCAGCGAAGCAGCAATGATCCCCCGCACGGCCCTGAATGCCAAACGCCGGAGAACAACCCCTCCACTATCCGCAGCCCTCGCTGGGCTCGGCTTTGTGCACAGCGTGAGTCACGCAGCTCTCCCTCCCCGGCTCCGCACAGGATATCTGGCCGGTGCATTCGGCTCAGCCTTGCGCAGCTAACGACTTTTTTCCTCTTTTGGCTTTCCGCTTTGGTTTAACAGCCGTTGATCTATTTTTAAATCTATTCTGTTAAGAATTAGCATACCGGCAAACGATGCTGCCGCTAACGCACCGGAAAACACGTGCCCTGCATCAGGGTAACGGCAGCAAGAGCGGGTGAGCCTGCTCCCATCACCAGCGGGTCCATGTTTGTTGCTTCTGCTCGTTTCCTTGCACAGAATATCTCCTTCTGGCAGATGACTGGAGAGAACTTGAGCAAGAAAAGGACAGAATTACAGCCTCCACTGTCCGAGACAGCAAAAAGAAAACTGTTTGGGTGATCCCGAATGGCCACAAAGCCCAACCGCAGCCCCCTCCCCGGGGTGACAGGACCGGGTTAAGTTTTGTCCCGGAGAAGAGGGTTTAACGCACCCAGGTCCCCTCTCAGCTGTGCGCAGAGCAGCCAGCCCCGAGCACAGCTTCCCTCTTACGAGTTTCCTGACGCTATCTATTCCCAAGTAAGGGTGAGGCTGCAGTGAGCAGACAAGCTGTAAGACAGAATGTCTGTTCCTGCCGGTCCTCCCCAGCCTGCGAGAGGCTCTGCCTGCCCGTGTCCCTGCCCGTGTGCCCAGGTTCCCGCAGCCGCCCCAGGCGCACGCTGGCATCGGCAGCAGCTCTTCCCCGAGGACCGCAGGGCAGCGGCTCTCGCCGCACACACAGTGTCAGCGCTGACAAGCAGCCATTACACTGGATCCCTCCCCATCACGGCATCTATTCCCGCTGCTGCTCCGGAGCTGCAGCCAGACATGCTCGTGCAAAGCAGCGTTGCAAAGATGAGGGCTTAACATATAGATTACATAAGGTACGCTGATTTAACACCCCAGGATGCCTTCTGCACGCCGCAAACTCACGCCAGGCGATCCCTTCCCTCCATTTCAGAGACAGCAGAGAGCTGCAGCCGGAGCCGTGGGAGGGAAGGGACAGAGCTGGGAGCCGCGGGGTCTGGCCCTGCTGTCCCCAACATCCTGCTCACCACCAGCCACTGCGGAAAAACAGCTTCTGCCGGAGATCATCCCCTCGGCCCTGCAACACTGCAACCTTTGTGTGCCGGGCTCCTCGTTGCTGTGCCAGGCTGGCCTCGAGGACCTGCCCGTCCTGGGAAGCCAGGGCACAGCCAGGCTTTGGGGACCCCTGAGGGTCCGAGGCAATGCCCATCCCTGAGCTTTGGCAGAAGGGATCCCCATACCCGGTAGGAAAGCCATTATCTCCCCTCTCCCCAGACATTATCCCACAAAGTCAAGAGGCCTCCATCATCCCTTCTTAACAGGGAAGGATTATTCCCAGAGCTGCAATTATCGGGAGGGTGAACCGAGCGCTCTCTCAATCAAGGCAAACCAACCCATGTTTTCCACGGGGATGGCTGGGCACCCAGCTCCATCCCAACAGGAAAACACCAGCCCAGGGGATGGAGAGCCACAGCACCCTGTCACTGCCAAGGTCACACAGCCCTCGGGCTCCTGCGCGGGCAGGACCCAGGGGCTGGTGCGAGCCATCACACCCCAAAACCCTGCTGAGCAGCAAGCCACCAGCCTGTGGCTGCGAGCATCCAGGAAAAGCATTGCCCGGCACGGCAAACCCCACAGCAGGGGCCCTGCTGTTTCACTCAGGGGAGAGAACAGCCCCTAGCACAGCACACAGCCCCCAGCACCGGCATCTGAACCACCCAGGCCACTAACCAGAAAAAACGTGGCCGGTGCTATTCAAAACAAGTGACTTCTCCTCCTTGACCCCACCCTGATTTTCCACATCCGGAGCAGAGAGCTGAACAGCAGAAGGTGCATGCGGGCTCCTTACCTTGGGTCCTGGCCTCGGGCTCCGGCGGTGGCTCGCAGAACTCCTTTAGGGGCGAGCAGGTCGGTGTGACTGCTTCGGGGGTCTCAAAATTACCTTCCGAGTCCGAGCTGCCGAGGGGGGGGAAAAGAATGAGGAATTACCACTTTCAGGGCCAGCTCTGAGATCCTCCACACTGCCCACACGTCCGGCCAGCCCGGCTCGCGACCGGCCAGCGTGGGCATCCTGCGGCGGCCACTCTCCGGTCCAGCAGGACCCGCTAATGAACGGAGAAGGGAGAGCAGGTGAAACGGCATCCTGAGCATCCCCCTGCACGCCCCCCACCCTCATCATGGCCAGGCCTCCGGGACTGCTCCTGCCAGCTCCTTCCCAGGCTGCTGAGCATCCACCGCCGACCTCCAAGGACACAGCAGCCCCCCCAGCAGCTCCCCCCCCCCCTCCAGGGGACTGCTGCGTGGGAACCGAGCCTCGATGCTCCCACCTCGTGTCCCCCAGCCCATTCCCGGGGGAGCACCGCCCGGTTCCGGGGGCAGCCCCATCCCGGCCGCAGCGTCTTCCCCCCTCCCCAGGTCCCCCATTCCCACCCCGGGGGAGCGGTGCAGGCTGCGCCCCCCCCTCAGCCAAGCTGATGCCAGGCAGCGAGCGGGCAGCGAGCAAAAGGGGAAAGGGGGGGAACGGGGCTCGGGGCAGGGGAAGGGGCCGGGGGTCACTTGCCTGAAGCCGGGGGCCGAGCCCCCCTCCGCCGCCGCGTCCTCCGCCCCCCCGGCCCCGCCGTCCTCCCCCTCGGGGCTGCCGCCGCCCCGCACCGCCGACCACGTCCAGCGGGCCCATTGCACCGGCGACAGGATCTGCCAGGCGCTGAACGCCATCGGACCCCCCCCGGGACCCCCCCCCGGCCCCGCCCTCCCCCCCCCCCGGGCTTCCGCCGCCCCCCCCCCCCCCCTCCCCCCCCCCGCGGCCCCCCCCCCCCCCCTCCCCCCCCCCGCGGCCCCCCCCCCCCCCCTCCCCCCCCCCGCGGCCCCCCCCCCCCCCCTCCCCCCCCCCGCGGCCCCCCCCCCCCCCCTCCCCCCCCCCGCGGCCCCCCCCCCCCCCCTCCCCCCCCCCGCGGCCCCCCCCCCCCCCCTCCCCCCCCCCGCGGCCCCCCCCCCCCCCCGCGCGCCCACCCCTCCCGAGCGGGTGGGGACGGGCCGGGCCCCTCCCTCCCTTCACACGCAAACTCCCGAATCCACCGATTTCTGCCCAAACGCGGGGGCTGTGCGCATCTCTGCCCCCCCACACCCCCCCGGGATGCTGCGCTGTGCCCTGCCGCCCGCCCCCCGCCCAACGAACCCCCCAGCAGGGGCTGTGAAACCAGATCCACGCCCCCCCCCCCGGTTTATCCGACATTTATGGGGCTGCACCTGTGCTGGAGCACAGCCCCGCGGATTCCTTCCACTCTGGAAGTGCCAGCAAACCCCCCCACGCCTGCGGAGGGCTGCCCCGGGGGGCGAGCGGCCCCCAGGGAGCCTCATCCAGGGTGGGGGGCTGCAGAGGGCCCCAGGAGTCAGACAGAGTCAGGACAGGTCAGGGGGCCAGGGAAACACCTGCCCCTTCCCTTTTCCAAGGAAATTCCGACTCCAACAGCCCAGGCTGATGCGATATCCTTCCGTGGCAGAATAAAGATTATTTATTTATTTATTAAACTATTGTTGTTTAAAAATAACAGCCAGCCATCCCCGCAGAGATGAACCCTGCCAGGCTGGCCTCCCTCGGGAATCTTCCCCCTAATGAGGGCTCCCAAATTCATTGTTACCTCCCACGTGCTGGCTAGAGAGGAGCACAACGATCCTGATGCCGTGCGGCGGCCGCAGCGCTGCCGGGAATGTCCGGGGCTCTGGCAGCGGATCTGGGACAGGCAGCAGCATCATCAGCTCTGGAGCCCGCAGCTCCTGCAGCCCCAGGCTGCTCACCCCGCTCCTGGACGGAGCTCCCAGGGATGGGTTGGGAATGGGCAGACGACCGTCCCGCTGCAAAACCCGCCCGACCCGGTGTAAAGAAGCGCTGCTGGCCCTCGATAACCACCCAAAGAGCTCCCGTGGCAGCCCCAGAGCACAGCCTGACACTTTCCCGTGAATCCCAGCCAGCGCCCAGCGTGGGGAATGCCTCCGCACGGCAGAGAGGCCTCGGGGTCAGAGCAGAGCCGTCCGTCTGGTCCGGCCACCTCCAGCACCAGCCTCTATCAGCTGCTTCAAAGGAACCGCGGAGCATCTCACATCACCTCCCTGCAGGGATCCCTTCTTCCAAGCCTCCATCTGTCGGTGTCCTTATTAAATAGATGTGTCATTGCTGCACGCTTTTCGTCTGGCCTCTGCCAAAGGAAACCTCTCACCCCCTCACATGAGCCTCCCAAACTTCCCCAGAGATACTCTGGCTCACCCAGAGCAAAGCTGCTCCTGCAGGTCCATGGCAGAAGCAGCCCACGTGTCCGGACCCTGGGATAACACCCCGGGATAACGCGGCACAGCGCTGCACTCCACATCACCGGGGGACAAGGAGCCCTGCAAACCTCCCTGCCATCGCGTAGGGCTCACCGAGCAAGAGGGGACCAAGTGACACAAAGCTCAGCCAAAACCCGAGAGGCTGCAGCAAAAACAGAATCTCAACATCCTGTTGCCTACGTCTGCTGTGAGCAGAAGTGAGCAGCCTACTTCCCACCGTCTGATTTCTGCAGATGAATTTTACATAAGATCTCAGCACGTGCCTGAGCCGCTCTGCAGCACCGCTGGCTGCAGCCCACACTCCTCCTCCTCTGCCCCTTCCCGCCCGCGCTGCCCCAATCCCCCCGCCCCAGAGGAGCAGCCAGAGCGACGGCATCACCGCGGTTCACCGCGGCTGACAGCTGTCTGGGTTCTGCCAGGGACTGTGCAGAGGAAACAGAACCAGAGCAGCAGAGGGAACTGGGGAGCGTGAGCGGAGGAAATCCACAGCATCCTTCCATTGTGACGGCTGCACGCACACACTGAGCACCTGGTGAGGACCCCCCCGCTCCCACCCACCGCCCCAAGGAAGGCGAGGGTGGGATCAGCAGGGCTGAACCACGCTGGTACCAGCGCGGGCTGTGAAGCTCCTGACCTGCAGGGCTCTGGGGCGGGAAGATACGATGAGCAATTAAGAAAATGCCTCGAGTGGCATTTTCCAGCTTGGCACCCGACCCAGCTTGGCAGCAGCACTGGCCACAAATCAAGTGCTGAGGAGATAACCTGACTTTGTCAGTCACACCGGTGGCTCCGGCTGCCAAATCCTGCTTGGCACCGTCAGCAGACACATTTCTGCAGAGCAGAGAGGATGCTGACCTGCTCGAAAAAAGACCTGCCAGCAGCTTCCATCCGTGCGGTGAGCTGCAGCCTGCGCACGCAGCAGCTGGACGGGCTGTCCCGTGCACCACTGTCCCCTCTGCCTGGCCCAGGACATCGCCGTGCCAAGCCCTGCACAAGCACAGCAGCTCAGGGATGGGCAGCGATGTGCAGCCTTCGATGTACAGCCCATGTACAACCTGGCCTTGCTCAGGAATTGTTTTTCCCGGCTTTGCCTCCTTTCAAGCAAACACTGTGCATCACATAAGTCACATCCTCTATCACCTCTGCAGGCACATGGGCGGCAGATCCCTGAGAAGGGATTGCTGGAACTCCTGCAGCCCTTTCCCTGCGGCTCGCCGGTGTGGGTGGCTCTGGCCAAAGGCTGTCCCAGTTGCCGCAGGCAGCAGCGCATGGAATGACCTAGAAACCACCCACCACTTGCATGCTGCTGTGGCTTTCCAGGGAAGGGGGGAGCAAACAGGCAGAGCCCCAAGGATTTTGGAGCTGGAGGAGCCCTGGTGTCACAGAGCCTGCAAAAAGATGCAAAACCTCGCTCACGCTTCTTACGCTGATCCTCGCAGGAAGCCAGCTGCATCCAGGGGTGACAGCTCTGCATCCATGGGGACAGTGTTCAGCCCCCCGCAGCCAGCCCCCCAACAGGGCACGAGGACGGCACAGCCAGCCCTACCCCAGGGTAAGGGGCCTTTTAGCGGGGGACCGTGGGGACAGCCCGGGGAGATCAGCACACCAATAAAACAGAAATCCACATTTCACTGCTGTGTAAGTCTCCTTAAGAGCCAGTAATAAGCACTTTATCCACACGACATTTATCTCCTCCAGGAGAGGTGTGAGATGCTTTGTGAGAACATCTTTCTGTTCCTGTCTTTTATGTGACCCTATTCTATTTATCATGTTTTCCTCAGTTTAAAGCGGGCCCACGCATCAGTGAAATTATTCTCTGCCATCGTGGTGTGAAAAATGTAAACTTTGGGAATTAGGAGAGCTGTTCACACGAAGGCTTACGCACACCAGTGACGACAGACAGTGAATGCTGGGGAGAGAGACGGTTTCATAGCACGTTTCCTGACTTTTGCCTTGACACTGAAAAGATTAATGCTGGAAACTCCCATCTGCGACTCACCTGCTCGGGCGCAGAGCACATCCGCGGAGAGGCTGAACCTCCCTCATCCCTGACAGCCCGAATCAGAAAGGGAATCGGGCCCTAGCGGAGGGCAAGTGATGGGCAAGCATAAAAACAAGGGCCTCGGGGTCTGTCCCTGCTCGGGGGGATGGGTGGTGACAGCGAGCCCCGGGCACGGCAGCATCCCGGAGCATCCCGGCACATCCCGGCGGTGGTGGGGGGGTTGGGGGGACGGGCCGTGCTGTCGCTAGAGGGCACTCACTCCACGACGGGATTTCCAAGCGCTGCAGCACATCCCCGGCCCGTCGGGAGGCGGCGGCTGGGGCTCTGCGGCTTCCCGCGGCTCCTCTCGCCGGACCCCGCAGCGGGGGATATTCCTCAGCCCCAGTTCTGCCCTGACCCCGGTTATGAGCACGGCAGCGGGGTGGGCAGCCTGCGGGAGCGACCCCCCTGTGATGCAGAGCCCCGGCACGGAGCCTGAGGCCACGGCGATGGACTCGGAGCAGCCTGGAGGACGCTCTGGCATCATCTGAGACATCCTCTGGCATCGTCCCAACCAGCCTGGCAGGAGCACGGCAAAGACCCCCCACTCCTTCCCGCACTGCCCGGCCCTCTCCTGCCCCCTGGCTCCTCACCCCAAACCCCCTCCTGCAGCGTTTGCGCTCGTGAATGGGCCCACGGCCGAGCACAGCCACAAGCGCGGGGTTCTGCTGCACCCGCAGCCACGTAATGCTCTACAGTCGCTGCAATGGGGGTGGAAAGCGGCAGCCAGCCCAATGCAACCCCGCAGGTGTTTTGGGGCGCGTTCCCACCATCACAAGAACATCCCTGCCCAGGGATGAGGCAGGACTGCAGGAGGGCAAATCCACAACAGCAAAGTTCTCACGTTCCTTTTGCTGCTCCTGAGCTTGGCAGAGCCGCAGTCGAGATACAGATCACAGGACTGGGAAGGACAATACCGAATGCCCTGGAATTCAAGGCAGACAGAACGCGATTTCCTCTTGTCTGGGCTCTGCCGCTGCCACCTGCTCGTCAGGGCACAGCGGGAACCTGGGCACCATGTGCCGCAGCAGTGCCCTGCAGCACCGGAGTGATGCTCAGCAGGGACAGGGCTGCCCAGCAGCTCAGCTCCCCCCGCACCCTTCCCAGCCCTGGGATGTGACAGTTCCCATCGCTACACATTCCATCAAAATAGCTCGGTAAAAATAGAAGTAAAAGGCACAGCTGTCACCGGCGAGCCCCAGACACCACCAACCAGCCCCCAGGCTCCAGCTGTCTTTCCCCACCACACCGCCATCAAATTAATAAACACAAACACTTGTGACTGCATAAACAGGACCGATGGGAAAATGAATGCGCTGCTATTCCTGCATTTTAAAAACAACCACAGCTTCGTCTCACTGCTGCAAGCTCATGCAAAGCAATTCAGTAGAAACAGGCTCAAGATACACGGGTTCCAGCCTGATTTTCACACTGATGAACACAAGCATCTGCCTTCGTCTTGCTGCTTCCTCACTCCCCTATCAACTCCTTCACCCTGTTTGCTGAAAATATCAGTGCTATGCGGCAGGAATGCTCTTATCACGTGTTTGTCAGGCCTTGGCACCCTGATTTTAGTGAGGACTCGCTGATATTGGGAAATGCCGGCAGCACCTCATCCCCATGACCTGGGGCACTGGCAGGGACGAGGGGCAGCCGCAGCAGCCGGCACAGGGAAATCATCAAGGGTGGGGAGAGCAAAACAACGTTTGCTCAAGGTGGAGCTAACAGGTGGGAAGGAGAAGCAGCCGAGTCCGACGGGACAGAAAGGAGCGACTCTAATGCACACACCGAACAATGAGATGTTTTCTCTGCCTGGGAACACCTCTCATCTGTGTTTAGGAGAGACAGCAGGGAAATAAAGGCAGGGCTGAGCAGCTACAAGGTGGAGGAAGCCCTTGTTTTCCTATGGAACCCAGCATTTGCAAACAGAGGGATGTTTGTAAACGTTCTGAAGAGCAGCAGGGCGGCTCCAAGTCACCGGCTCTGTAAAACCCGGCAAAGGCTCCAGGACAAACACAGCACCCAGCGGGCCACCAGGTCCCATGGCCCGCAGCGTCCCCGCAGCACCGCACAGCCCCGGCCAGCGTGGGTTAGAAAAGCAGCAAACCCCCGAGCATGGGAACCTCTGCATGGGAGGGCGGTCACTTAAAGAAAATATTTCTATGTTCCAGAGAGTGTTTTGGTTGATTTACAGATAAGGTGCCACCAGTTCCCCTGTTGATCACGGCAGGCGTGCTTTCCCTTCTGCTGGCAGTGCCCAAGCTGGCTGGCGAGGAGCAGCTCCCCCGGCCCAGGCGGTGGCTTCCCCAGCCCCCAAACCTCCGGCCAGCTCCCCCCTCCACACCTGGTGTTTAACAGAATCACGCTGCGGGGTCCTCGCTCTGGGATTTACACTGGAAAACGCTGAGGGTGACAAGAGCTGCATCAACTTCCCACCACGGTTAATGGTGGCGGGGTCCGAGCTGCAGCCTGGGAAATCCAGTCTGCTGGGAACGGGGACAGGGTGTTGGGACAGGGAACCTCCGGCTGGGGGGGGCTGGAGAGGAGGAGGAGGAGAGAAGGAGAAAGGAGAAGGAGAGGGACAAGGAGAAGAAGGAGAGAGAGAGAGAGAAGGAGAAAGAAGGAGAAGGAACTTTTCACCCCAGTTTACCCGCTTCACGCTCCGATTTTTCCCTCCTCCACACCCCACACCAGCCCCGCACCTCGGGAAGGAGCCGGCGCTGGGGGCAGGGGGCCGCCGGCGGTACCCCGACCCGACCCGGACCCCGACCCGACCCCGGTCCCTCCCCGCGCCCCCCGCCCGCACTCACCCGCGCTGCGGGGAC
>VZTO01002686.1:0-33017 GCA_013400615.1 Syrrhaptes paradoxus | reverse complement strand
AAGATATTTTTGAAGGTCTGGGAAGAAACTCTGTAAGCTTCCTTTGTGTTTTCTTTTTGAAATGGTATGTCTCCTAGAGAAGCAAAGTTCGGTGGACAGGTACGCGAACACGTGGCAGGTGGAAATACTCAAGTAATGAAGAAAGTGAGGACTCGGAGAGTGAAAAAAACTCTGAGGAGGAGGAAGAGGAAGAAGAGGAGGAAGAAGAAGCTGCACCTGCTGATGACGATGAGCCGTGCAAGAAGTGTGGCCTTCCCAATCACCCGGAGCTGGTAGGCTTCTGGGGAAAGCTGCTGTTGGCTGTTGTGTCAGATTTGGTGGATTAGTTTTGGTGGTATCTGAAGGCACGTCATCCTTTGGGGTGGCGGGAGAACACTCTCTAGGTTTTAAGTGGTAAACTTGTGACAACAGGTGAGTTTACCTTCAGTAAGGAGGGAAGGAATTTATTTCTTCTATTTACTGCCTCTGAAGTGTCTTCATTTATGAAGTATAACACAATTTAGCCTCACCCAGATTAACTCTGTGCTCTCATCTTGGGAATACAGAGAAGACAACATTAAAAAACAAACAAACAAACAAAAAAACCGAGCAGTGCAATGTGTGCTTTCCAGTGTCTTGTGACATGGTCACAGCTCCATAGTCATCCCCGCTGGACACAGCGGCACATTGCCCTGAGGACTGGGTACAGCAAAATCCCTACAGAAGGAGCACAGAGAGCTTTCACTGTTTTTAGCATTATGGTCCTGGTTCATCAGTAGTCGATATCACAATGAATTCCACTGTTTATGTGGGAAATCATAATGTGCAGTCCTGCTGTGAATCCACAAAAGAAGCATATTCTCAGGTGTGTGACAGATGTCCCAGATAGTTGAGACAAAATTTGAAATTGAGGATGTTCGAGATGAAAATTCCAGTAGATACACAGATTATGCCAGTTTTGTTCTTCAGCTTTAATGGAAAGGGATACCTCAAGCTTTAACCTGCTAAGTATGAACTCTAATAGTTCAGTTCTGTGTACCTCCAAGAGTCTGCAAGGCTTTGTCTCTACTGTCTGGCACATAAAATCATCCAGGGTGAGGAAACAGCCAGGTTTCCTTCATGTGAGTGTGAGTGCACAGAGAAAACACTTTGCAGCTTGTCCAGATGCAGTTTTCCACTTAGTCCAGGATCTGGAAAGCATTACCAGATCCCACACTATGGGCACACAGTCTGTGTAGTCCAGTAGTGCTAAGTGCCTGAGAACACACAGGAAATCCGGTGTTAAAATAGGAAACTGTGATACATAAACTTCCCCATAAAAACCACCCCTGGCCCTGGAAACATACTGATAAGCGATACAGGATTTTTTTTTTGTTGTTTAGGCACAGTTTGAAGTATTTATAAAGCACTTCTGTATTGGCTGGTGAAATACTTCTGGAGCTTGTTACATGTTGTGACTGCCAAAAGATACTCATGATTCACTTTGTTTCTCCAGATTTTGTTGTGTGACTCTTGTGACAGCGGATACCACACAGCCTGCCTTCGCCCTCCTCTGATGATAATCCCTGACGGAGAGTGGTTCTGCCCACCTTGCCAGCATGTATGGTTCCTATTTGACTTCACTCTTCTGCTTTTCAGCTTTGCCTGCAGTTGTGGACATTTGCTGGGAGTTTATTTTTTTTCTGTTAAAAAATAGATTGATGAATATTAGGGATGCTGATCTTCCCCCTTGTTCATTCGTAAAACTGAGTTGTGTGAGGTTGTTTTCCTTTCCTTTTGCTTTTTTCTGCTAGTGGTGAATGACTGTGTGTTGCTGATGCATAGCTGGGAATCTCCAGCCACACTGATCTTCCCCAATCCTTGGTTAAATTACCTCAAGACTAACATATATTAAAAATATAATGTCTTAATTTTTCCCAAAAGAAGCATTATGTTAACATCCTGGAAGGGGAAGCAGCGGGCAGCAGGGGATGGATCGGATGGATCAGTGGCCAAAGCAAGCAGCTGTTTCTGAAGCTCTGTTCCTTCTTCAGAGCCATTTGCTCAGAAGCTGCTATTTCTAATGAGGCTCATCATATAGTTTTCCTCTGCTGGGAAAGCCAGCGTTGTCCTTGTCAAGTAATAGACAAGTGTGAACACCTTTTTTGAAGGTTACAAGCTCCTTCTGCCAAAAAAAACATCCGTGTATGTGTCCAGTTTAATTTTAAAGAACATCCAAAATAGCAAGATTTGCAGGGGTGGTGCTTGGGAGGATAAGCCAGAGAGTGTGTGATGTTTTTCTTGGTAAATTAATGGAGAACCATTTATGCACATTGGCAGAATAATCTGCCTGATCCCAAACCCCTTCCTTGCTTTTAGAAAAATTCTTTGTCAGAAGGGCNCCAAAAGATACTCATGATTCACTTTGTTTCTCCAGATTTTGTTGTGTGACTCTTGTGACAGCGGATACCACACAGCCTGCCTTCGCCCTCCTCTGATGATAATCCCTGACGGAGAGTGGTTCTGCCCACCTTGCCAGCATGTATGGTTCCTATTTGACTTCACTCTTCTGCTTTTCAGCTTTGCCTGCAGTTGTGGACATTTGCTGGGAGTTTATTTTTTTTCTGTTAAAAAATAGACTGGTGAATATTAGGGATGCTGATCTTCCCCCTTGTTCATTCGTAAAACTGAGTTGTGTGAGGTTGTTTTCCTTTCCTTTTGCTTTTTTCTGCTAGTGGTGAATGACTGTGTGTTGCTGATGCATAGCTGGGAATCTCCAGCCACACTGATCTTCCCCAATCCTTGGTTAAATTACCTCAAGACTAACATATATTAAAAATATAATGTCTTAATTTTTCCCAAAAGAAGCATTATGTTAACATCCTGGAAGGGGAAGCAGCGGGCAGCAGGGGATGGATCGGATGGATCAGTGGCCAAAGCAAGCAGCTGTTTCTGAAGCTCTGTTCCTTCTTCAGAGCCATTTGCTCAGAAGCTGCTATTTCTAATGAGGCTCATCATATAGTTTTCCTCTGCTGGGAAAGCCAGCGTTGTCCTTGTCAAGTAATAGACAAGTGTGAACACCTTTTTTGAAGGTTACAAGCTCCTTCTGCCAAAAAAAACATCCGTGTATGTGTCCAGTTTAATTTTAAAGAACATCCAAAATAGCAAGATTTGCAGGGGTGGTGCTTGGGAGGATAAGCCAGAGAGTGTGTGATGTTTTTCTTGGTAAATTAATGGAGAACCATTTATGCACATTGGCAGAATAATCTGCCTGATCCCAAACCCCTTCCTTGCTTTTAGAAAAATTCTTTGTCAGAAGGGCTGTTGCCCTGCAAAAAGCTAACCATGCTGGACGTGGCATTATGTAGTGATGATCTCAAACATGTAGGAAGGCTTTCCTTACACAATTTGAGATTGCAGCTTGCAGTTAGAGCATCTCCTTGCTCTGTTGCTGTTTAGTAAATTTTAATATGAAAAATGACATTTGTGAAAGTTTGGAGATCATCCTTGGAAGCAGTACAATGATGGCATTAACGTAAGGCACAATGTGTCCATAAGAACTCATGTTTACATATGGCTCCTTGAGTATTAAGTTGTGTTCTGAGACATGGAACACTTGGTAAGAAAATGATCCTGAAGTGTTATCTCCACTTTTTAGTGTGATGTCCACAGACTTACATGTTCTCCAGATATTAAGAGAAGGGACAAACAGGTGTCACTGTGTGTGTATGCACTCGGCTTTGCGTATGTCCATGAAATCCTCATGTTTTTTGGAAGCAAAGTTGTCAATACCAACAAAAACGCAGTACTAATTTAGTAGTATGTTTATTCTAAATATCTTTAATGTGTTAGGCACATTGCTTTTGACAGTCAGTGCCAGTTACTGGGAGGATGCATCTCTGTAGCAGTTCATGGTGAAGGATGCGTGTTTTAGGAAGACAGTGTTTGTTGTAAAGCCCTGTTCAGCAAAGAGGAGCCTTCAGTGTAGCAAGGCACTCGCCCTTCTTCCAGATATTAATGTGACAAATACAGAAATAGCCAATGAGGTGTTGGAATATTAAATGAAAATAGTTGGTTATGAAAGAAACTAATACTGTGTTTCATTCCCTTAGAAATTACTCTGTGAGAAATTAGAAGAACAATTACAAGATCTGGATGTTGTGTTAAAAAAGAAGGAGCGTGCGGAACGCAGGTACTACTGTCTGGTTACACTCACAGCCTTTCTCAGCAGGGTGTGTCTGCCACACTCCTCTAACTCCCACTGCCTAGCTCACAACTCTTCAGCTGGACCACATCTTTCTTGAAGTATGTGTGGTGCCCAGGTGGCACCAAGTTCTCCAGCTCGGTGTGAACAGGGCTCACTGTAACGATAGTTATTTCTGCAGCAGCTTGACGCTTCTGAGCTTCGTTCAGGCTGTTCTCCTCTGGCAAAGAATCGCTGCGTAGGCAGTTAGTTGCTCCCTGGTATTTTTGGAGTTGATTGTTGCTGTCCAGGTCTAAAATGTGGCACTCATCTGTTTTGGATTGCATCCAGTCTTTGCGTCATTTTCCCAGTTCAGTGTGATTCTGAATTCCCATTTGATCTTTCAGCACCTCCAAGGTTGGTGGTAGTTACAGATCTGACAGCATAAACTTGATCACAACATTATTTTCTGTTGTTTTTTAATTGCTTTTTACACCTCTATTCAGTCATTTCTGTGGTGCTCACAATCTCCAAGTACTGGGGTGTGTCAGAACTCTTTGGAAATCTCTTACATTATGCATGCAGGAAAATGTAATCAATTTAGCATGTAATTGCAACTAAAATAACTGTTTTCCGTCGGAGTATTCTCTTGGGGTGCTTCTGCCTGTAAGAGCTTCAAATGCTGCTAATTACAGCATTATTTTAAATATCTGCAGTCTTTCTGTAAGCTTATTTTCTTTTTTTCTCTCCTAAAGAAAAGAGCGATTGGTGTATGTGGGTATCAGTATTGAGAACATCATTCCCCCTCAGGTAAGTTACTGTGTCTATGTTGTGTTATTGGTTTATTTTCCAAACTTCTTGTGGAAGAAGTTTTTCAGTGGTGTGCTAGTAGCATCTTGGAAAGAAAAATCAACCTATATGCAGGTCAGAAATAATTCTAGGCACTTTGTTTTAGACTGAGATTGAATTTAGCAGAGAAAACGAGGGAACTTTATAGCGTTTATTAGAGCAGACTGGTGCTATACAGAGTCCTGTCGGTGGAGGATTGCAGAATCATAGAATCATTAAAGTTGGAAAAGACCTCAAGGATCATCAAGTCCAACCATCAACCCAGCACCACCCAACCCACTAACCCGTGTCCCCAAGCACCACATCCACACGTTTCTTGACCCCCTCCAGGGATGGCGACTCCACCACTTCCCTGAGCATCCTGTTCCAATGCCTCCTCACTCTTTCAGTGAAGAATTTTTTTCTAATATCCAGCCTAAACCTATCCCTACTCATTACAGCTGCGTTTCGAGTAGAGTGCTCTGCCATTCTGTAGTTTATAAAGGTGGGATTCGGTTTATTTAACTCTGGGGTCTGCTGTATAATTGTCTAGGTCTGAGCTAATTGTTATAGCTTTCCTTTGGAACTGATGGAAACAAATGTTTCTGGTGTATGGTTCTTGGGTGGGAATATGTCGTATCTATTACAAGTATTAAATTTGCCTTCAGCAAATGTATATTGAATCACTTGTGGTTAAAAGCTGTAAACACTTAGTGTTTTATTAACAGATGCTTTATATAGTTTCCTGTTACAGAAGAAGAAAAATGTTTTTACTTATGTGGAAAATGGCCTCTTCTCACTTCTTAAATACATCTTAAAGTGATTGCTTTGAAGTCTGAGCCAAATGTCTTTGTCTGATATTATAATCTTTTCCTTGCATAAGAGTTTAAAATGAAACCTTTGTTTGTTTTAAATATAGACTTTCCACTCTAACTCACTGTAATAAAACCAATTTTCTCCTTGTCTCTGGGTAACAGAAAAATGATAACAGATCTCACAAACTTCAAAAGCGTCTGTCTGGAAACAAATATTTGAAAAATTCAGCCCGGGGGCAGATATTTTTTTTTAATTACCTTGGAAACAATGTTGTAAAATTAACCTGCGTGGAATTTTATTAAAACTGCGCCATGTCAAGGTGGTCTGCTTGGTCTGCGGAGATGCTAGCAACAATTTGTTCAGTTGCTGCACTTACTAGTCCTGGGAGCATCACCTGAGACATGATCTCAGTGATACAATAGCCTGAACCCTTAAACTCTGTATCTGCGAAATTATGTAGCCAGGAAGGGCAAAATGTGTTGTGTTGGGCATTTGAGCTTTCCAGATTATATGAATATTTGTATTGTAGGAGTTCAGTAATAGTGTGGAGGGAGTGGTGAGATAAAGCTTTTTTTGACACTTCTGTCTTACATGAGCAGGAGCCAGAAATACCCGAAGGTCAAGAAGAAAAGAAGAAAGATTCCAAAAAGCCAAAATCAAAGCTGCTTGAAAGGAGGTCTACCAGAACCCGAAAATGCATAAGCTACAGGTCAGCAGCTTGTTTAAATAGCTCGTCAAACACAGAAAAGTCATACTGTTGTTTTCTTTGTTCTTGCCTCTGAATGCTGGTTATGTGTGATGATTGTAAAAGCATATGAGGTGGTATAGTGAAGGGATGATGCATTAAAAAGAAAAAGTATATGGCGCTTTGTTCAGGAATACTGGAGGTTTTGGTGCTACTGCGGTTTCTGGAGGNATGTGTTGTGTTGGGCATTTGAGCTTTCCAGATTATATGAATATTTGTATTGTAGGAGTTCAGTAATAGTGTGGAGGGAGTGGTGAGATAAAGCTTTTTTTGACACTTCTGTCTTACATGAGCAGGAGCCAGAAATACCCGAAGGTCAAGAAGAAAAGAAGAAAGATTCCAAAAAGCCAAAATCAAAGCTGCTTGAAAGGAGGTCTACCAGAACCCGAAAATGCATAAGCTACAGGTCAGCAGCTTGTTTAAATAGCTCGTCAAACACAGAAAAGTCATACTGTTGTTTTCTTTGTTCTTGCCTCTGAATACTGGTTATGTGTGATGATTGTAAAAGCATATGAGGTGGTATAGTGAAGGGATGATGCACTAAAAAGAAAAAGTATATGGCACTTTGTTCAGGAATACTGGAGAATGTTTTGGTGCTGCTGCAGTTTTTGGAGAAAGTTAAAGCTGGCAAATCATACCTTTCTTTTGATAGGGAGACTTAAGTTTGAGTCTAAAGGCTTTAAATTCCCCTCTCTTTTTCCCTCCTTACTGCTTCTTTACATGAAAAGGGCATGAAACTTAAAATTCAATTATGAGAGAGGACACTNGTGGTATAGTGAAGGGATGATGCACTAAAAAGAAAAAGTATATGGCACTTTGTTCAGGAATACTGGAGAATGTTTTGGTGCTGCTGCAGTTTTTGGAGAAAGTTAAAGCTGGCAAATCATACCTTTCTTTTGATAGGGAGACTTAAGTTTGAGTCTAAAGGCTTTAAATTCCCCTCTCTTTTTCCCTCCTTACTGCTTCTTTACATGAAAAGGGCATGAAAAAATTCAGTTATGAGAGAGGACACATAAAAATGGTCTATAACTTTGCAGAGAAATTGTGACAATAAAAATGCAATTAGGAAATTAAAATTCCAATATATTTAGACTCTGCATCTGAAAGTAGAACAGGTCACTAAAGTTTCCAAAATTCAGCATGATCTTAATATTGTCTTCTATTCTCACTGTATTACCAAGGTGTTTTATAAATTGATTTTCTAAATAATGCCTTAAGATGCCCAGTATCCTTTTTAGTCCACTAGGCAAATACAATATATTAAAAAAAAAGAGTATTTCCTTTCCCACAGTACTTGCTTCATGTAGAACTTTAGAAAAATAAGAACATTACAACTTTCAAAACCTTCCAACAATAACCATGATGAAACTCATACTCAACCTGGTTTTGCTGTTGAGGAGAGGCATGGTGCGTGTTTACACTGAGTTTTCCAGCCTGGTGAGAAAACTCAGTCTGACCTTGCTCAGCTGTTCGTTTTGGGTAACTTTTAAAATTAACAGTAGAAGCCACCCCAATGAAAATCCCATTGCTGCTTTGGGAAATGAAGTATTTCTGTAAGGAGGATTATGCCATGGGCAAGATTAATGCAGATTTGCTATTATGTTCATGACAGGTCAGGCAGCATCTGACCAGGAGAAAAAAAAATTTTGCCTGTAGGGTATCTGGCACGACTTCAGCAGGACACATGTGCAGAGACAGTAATTTTTATTGGACATAATGTTTCATATAATGTTCTGGAAAGATCAATCTTCTGATACAAAATGATAGTCTTTTTTACAGACTGTATCATGCACATAACTTTGAGCTGGTGAAAATATTACACGTGTCAGCGTGTCACTTCAAATTTCTGTGCCCACGGAGATTTCCCCAGCAGTGTCGCTGAGAATTACGTATGCTTTCCTTCAGCAGGGGAAAATAAATGCTAAACGTCTTATTCTGCTTACAGACAAATGTGTATTGTGTAGCATTCTGGTGCTCTAAAGCTGTGCAATCCCTTTGTATCACCCGAGTCATCTGTTCATCTGTGTTATGAAAAAGCAGCAAAAATTCTGTTCCATTACACCTAATGGACAAGGAGCTGTCAGCTCGTGTTTGAGCTCAGGTTATTTGTTAGCAGTGATCTGAAGTGATTTCTCACATTTTAAAAAGGAATTTTTTTTTTAGCAGTGTGGAGTGAAAATACTGAGTAATATGGAACTGATCTTATTGCTGGAATAATTTTGGAGTTACTTCCTTGCTGCGTAAAGCTGCCTTGAACGTGACGTGCAGTTGTTCTTAGGGAATACAGAAACCAGAAATCCATCACCTTATTTTTAAAGGAGAAAGTGTTTTATGCTTAATATTGGAATACAGACTAATATTAGATCCGTTCTTTTCTTTTTCTGCTGGAGATTACTATGGAGGACCAAGATAAATNCTGTGCCCACGGAGATTTCCCCAGCAGTGTCGCTGAGAATTACGTATGCTTTCCTTCAGCAGGGGAAAATAAATGCTAAACGTCTTATTCTGCTTACAGACAAATGTGTATTGTGTAGCATTCTGGTGCTCTAAAGCTGTGCAATCCCTTTGTATCACCCGAGTCATCTGTTCATCTGTGTTATGAAAAAGCAGCAAAAATTCTGTTCCATTACACCTAATGGACAAGGAGCTGTCAGCTCGTGTTTGAGCTCAGGTTATTTGTTAGCAGTGATCTGAAGTGATTTCTCACATTTTAAAAAGGAATTTTTTTTTTAGCAGTGTGGAGTGAAAATACTGAGTAATATGGAACTGATCTTATTGCTGGAATAATTTTGGAGTTACTTCCTTGCTGCGTAAAGCTGCCTTGAACGTGACGTGCAGTTGTTCTTAGGGAATACAGAAACCAGAAATCCATCACCTTATTTTTAAAGGAGAAAGTGTTTTATGCTTAATATTGGAATACAGACTAATATTAGATCCGTTCTTTTCTTTTTCTGCTGGAGATTACTATGGAGGACCAAGATAAATATAATTGTAATCTTTTTTTCGTGACTGAGAAGCTGAATCTTTAATTAAAGTCTTGTCCAATTGTTAGTTGTTTGTATCTAAAAAATATGCCCCAAAAAAGTAATTTTTAAAAAATGTGCAGAAGAAAAACTTGCATCTAAAGAAAATATCATTTCTATATAGTTAATAAAATTTGTACTTTTGCATTTTATATCTCAAGGCATCTGTTTGGTGATAGAGGTGACAATCCTTTTTTATGGGATCTTAATTCATAACGGAAGAAACAAGCTGAAGGCATCTGTGTAAAAGTACTGGATCCTTCTCCCCCCTCCAATTTCTGTTCCCTTTACATGAGTTACTCAGCATGCAGAGTTTTATGCAGTTTCATAAAAGCTGCTGCAGGACAAATGTACTCAAATATTTTACTTTTGTTTGTCATATTTAGTTATGTTAACATTACATTACAGCTGATTTGTGTATAATTACAAAGAACTGCTTACAGTGTGTTTTATCTGTTCACCTTAGGATGTTGCAAATCCATAAAGTATAATTACTGTGAACTTTAAGAGGAGAAAGAAGCTACCTGAAATAAGTTTTCAAGGAAAAATTTAGACAGGATGAATAATTTTACTTTACTAGGTGCTTTTCAGAAAGTCTGTTTTGCAGATTTGTAGTGTGTATGTCACCTGATAAAAGGTGTGGAAAAAATGACTAATACTTGGTGTGCAAAATGCCACCGATACCATCTTACAGAACTTTCAAATGATTGATTGTTCAATTCAGTGGTATGTCATGTAAAATGAAAGTGGTTTTCTGTGCAGAAAAATCAATAGTAAGACAGCCAGGCAATGGTAAAGAATCTGCTAGCAAGTAGAAATAAGAAACACACCTTTAAAAATGGCTATTTTATCATAAATGCAGCCCATTATCTTTGAAATTTTATTATATATCCAGCCAGTTGTCTGTACAGTGTGATTTCTTAGAGCAGTTTAGATTTTTGAGCTGTGTTTTCATAATATAATTTAATTAGGGTTTGCTTCAAAGTGGTAAATGAAAGCTGTTACCTTTAGGTTTGATGAATTTGATGAGGCAATTGATGAGGCAATTGAAGATGATATCAAGGAGGCAGATGGAGGAGGTATGTTTCTGATATTTGTTTTTCCTTAAAATGATGATAAGAAGATTGAGATCAATTTGATTTTTATATGAGAAGCAACAAATATTATCCTCTCCCTTAAACTTTGTAGTAGTTTTCACTGCTGTATTTTTTGGAATCTGAATAATTACCCTTGGGAATGGCCACCCCAGGCTGCCAAAAGATGCCAAAAAGTATTTGGTCTTAAATTCAGCTTGTACATGTTTTGATATACGCGTGCAATGAGTAAGAACGACAAAGAAGCTGTTAACATTAATTTGCTAAGTTTGGGATTTGAGATATGGCAGCTAGCACTGTTGACATTTGTCCCCTGTAAAAATTGGGCTCATAAATTGATCTGCAGTTGGACCACCTAAAGACTGGGTCTACAAAGTTGTCTTAAAAATATTAATCTGGATCTATAAGCACTTCTCAGTTGAGTGTGAATAAAGTGCAGGTTAGTTCTTTGGTGCCTGTTAAGGTAACACAGGGGGCGAAGGGAGAGATCTTCAACAGTATCTGAGATGTAGATGGATTTGTCCTTCTCCATCGCCTTAACTTGCCTGGAGAAAACTGCCATGAAACGTTATCCCTCGGTTGTTTGGCTTGTGGCATCTCCGTAAAGACAGCAGTTGGTGGATGTGTGCAGACAATCTGAAAATGGGGTGGCCATGGGTGTGTAACACGAGAGCCACATAATAAACATAACTAAGTCTCAAGAGTAAAACTGGCTTTTGAGAAACTCCACTCCCTGGCCAAACAGCAACTTAGAGGCTTCATCTCCCAAGAAGGATATTCAATATTATAAAGATGTGTTTTCTGATAGCGGCCCTACTCAGAAGGCACTAGCATTGGTAATCGTGTGGGTTGGGGTTGTGTCAGGAACAAGTCTCCAGACACAAGTCTTGCGTCACAAAAATTTATTCTGCTTTACAGAAAATAAAGTGAAGCTAGAGGCATGGAATAAAGATATGTCTAAAGTTAAACAAAAAATAAACTTCCTCTTTTTCCCCCTTTCTATCACTGAATTCAGGCATTGGGAGAGGCAAAGACATGTCTAATATCACAGGTCACCGTGGAAAAGACATTTCCACAATCCTAGAGGAAGAAAGGAAAGAAAACAAACGACCACAAAGGGCTGCTGCAGCACGCCGCAAGAAACGACGGCGACTAAATGACCTGGACAGTGACAGTAATCTGGATGAGGAAGAGAGTGAGGATGAATTCAAGATCAGTGATGGGTAGGTCTGCAATTTAACTTCCACCGCAAGTCACAGACGGCCTGAAATAATCATTAGGAGAACAGTAGAAGCCACCCCACAGTGCTGCACAGCGCCAGCGAAAGTCCTCCTGGCCTAGGGGAACATCACTGTGCTCTGGATCCGTGCACTGAAATCAGCTGATCTGTATTTTAAGCAAAACATGTTTTGGAAATGTTACTGGTATGTTTGAGGCTGTGCTGTGGGATTCTCTGCGCGGTTATGTTAGTGAAGGAGCCAGATGGGCTCAGTTTTGACTGGTGTGACTATCTAGCAGAAATCCTTAACGAAGATGTAGCTAAAATGAGGCTGGTTGTTTCCTTTTGAAAATATGTCCTAGCTTGTGGAATTTTTATTGGGCCTGATTGTCATTTAGTAATTGGAAGAGTAAAATGTCCTCATATCCAGCATACAGAACTTGCCATGCAGGTTCTGGAATCAGTTCTTGATTTCTCCTCTCTAGGAGATAGTGTTTGAAAACAGCCAAAGAAGTGGTTTGTGCTGTAGGAAACAAATATGTGTCATGTGAAGGTTTAAACACTAAATGAGTGTTGGACTGGCTAACTGAAACACTCTTTCCATGGAATTTCTCATCGTTCAGTCTGGAGAATTCCTAATGTTAAAAAATTTAATAATAATTTTAGATGTCCTTTATGCCTCAGTGAAGAAACATAATGGAGCACGGGGGTCTCATCTTTCCTATCAATGTTTAAAGCTTTACACCAGTCATCGAGTCAGTTTACTAAACCTATGGATAATCTATACAGCACAGATGCAAATTTTGAGCTTTGTTTTTCACCTGTGGCCACGCTGAGGAGCTAAGTGTTCTGGAAATTTCCAATCAATGAGTGTAGCTTGCAGAAGTCTCACAGAATTAATTGTGCATTGATCTGTTAAAGTGTGCTCATGCATTTTCAACACCATCCTCGGCTCAATGCCTTCTGGATGTTACACTGGAATTTACATTCGGCTGGCAGCCAAATGCCAGTGAATGTGCACCCTCAGGGCTCAAGTGTTTAAAAAAAGCATTGGTTGGCTTTTGAAGTAATGTGAGTGTTAGAAGCTGATAAGTTTGGCAGTTACATGTTTTGCATGAGAGCAACAATTTTGTGTTAAAACACAAAATCCTAATTCTCCGAAATTGCTTGGTATTTGCATCTTTGCATTATTACTGTAAGATTTGTGCAGTTTTTTGTGTAAGATGATACTTATTTTGCATATATTGCTTGTAAAATACAATTACTGTTTCCATCCTTTGTTTCCGATATCTATCTGTCATCTGTGGTCTCTCTTTGAACAGATCTCAGGACGAGTTTGTTGTATCAGAGGAAAATCTGGATGAAAGCGAAGATGACCCACCATCAAACGAAGACAGCGATTCAGAGTTCTGTGCCCGCATATCCAGGCGACACCTCTCCAGGCCCATGAGGCAAAGCAGGCGGTTACGAAGGAAAACAGTCAAGAAAAAATATTCTGAAGATGATGAAGATGAAGATTCTGAAGACAATTCAAGCAGAGAATCTGGTGAGTATAAGAAGTCTTAGATATATTAAATACTCCGTACCGGAGAGAGGAAAAGTGGAAGTCTCAGTTTCGTGACACAACTGACAGTAACTTGTTTGCTTGCTGTGGTTGAGTCAGATGTCCTTTCTGCTGTAAAGCAGTTTGCTACTTGTTCTGCTGTGAATACCTACAGGAAACTGGTATGGAGTGTTAAGTTCTTGGCATTTTAAGTAATTATGTATTTAAATGAATGTTGGTGCTGTGATTCAAAAGGCCACCTTTGTGGATAGTTTCAGCAACCCCGTACCTTCCTGTTTGGCATGATTGCAGGGAGAAGAAGGAATGGAGGCAAAAATGTACTGGTTTGTTTTTTTTTTTTTTTTTTAATAACTCCTTGAAGACCTTCCAAATACCTTTTGAAAATGTTTCACTTAGTGTGGAAGAAAGATCCTTCAGTTGTATGGCATTGTGTGTTCTCTGGCAGCCTTGAAAGCTTATTATAAAACCTTGGGTCTCTCTTTTCTACTATTATTCTTCTTGATGTTCGGTAACTGAAGACTCTTGCATCCCAGGAGAACATGATTCACTTTATTCTACTTGGCCTTCAACCAGCACATTTTCTGTTTGCACAGTTTGAAGTGTGAGAATAGAACCTGTGCAATACTTAAACTTTTCATGATTAGCGTCTTTTTCTGCAGACTGTCCTTCTTGTTTCTGCTTCATTGCCTAGAAGTGCCAGATATATCAACACTTATTTTTACTTATTTTTACTATGAATTTAAGGTACCAAGTACACCGAAGTGCTAACTTATTGCAGTGTGTGTTACCTTTCGAGTATTTTATCTGTCTCTCTAGAATATCGATGATGAACACATTGGAGTAAGTTCCTTTGAAGTACTGGTTTCCAAAAGGAGGGTTCATGCAGGGACAGATGAAGATAGCTTATATGCACTTAAAATAGTTGCTGCCCCCCTGTCCTGAATGTATCTTTGCACTAACTGTAAGCTCTTGTCAACGAAGGTACTGCCAGAAGTCTAAAGAGAGTGCTCACCTATTCTGTAATGCACAAGAGCAACTGTTTTTTTTCCTGGTGGACATAAATCTGTGATCAAATCAGCAGGTTCCATTATCTTTCCTTAGATATCTAAGCTTATAGTCTTTGTGTGTCCCTCTTTTACCCCCATTATTGTCCCTCAGGATCCTGCTTTAAGCCTATTTTGAGCTCAGGAGATCAGGTACCCTGCGAGTGGCTTTGTTTTCAGGCTCCAGGGGGGGAGTTTCTTTCTCAAGGTGTTTTGTCTTGTTGACTTGCTCTGATTCTTTCCCTAATATTTTAGGAAGAGGATGCCACTTTGATCTGTGACTCATGTCAATCACTAACTTAGGAACAGTATGTGACATGTTAAGAAATGTATCTTGGGGTAATTGTTCTGGCACAGTCGGTGAAAAAGCAGCTATAGTTGATTCAAGGCTATTTTCAGATGACTTAAATAAATTCTTAAAGACACTAGCTGCAGTAGACTGGTGCAGGAAGCACTGGGAATGATGGTAAGTTTCTTCTATATGGTTTCTGTTTTAAGCAAACTTACAGTAGAGTGAGACTGATTTTTGTTGTTAATTTAAATTCTATAACTCAAATCTTACCTGGAATTTCATCTTCTCAGTGGTTTTTCATCTACCAATTCTTAAAAGTGTTCGAGTACAATTTATTGAAATTTTAAAAACAGTGGTAATGTGCACCATCAACTCCGATTCAGTACAGTTGCTTCAGCTGTCAGGAATTGTAGCGGAGGCATCTTTGGCACCAGTAGAGATGAGGGAACAAAAACAGTGGAAGGAAACCTGTTCTGGAAGAGTTTGAAGGAGACAGGAAAAGGGTTTGAGAGAAGATTTTAAAATCAAGTATTTCTATGCTAGTGATGAACGGGGAGCTGATGCATGAGTCCGGAACGGCTCAGGGTAATGAGACACGATGGTTGAGACTCTCCTATGCTGGAAGAGCACATGATTTTATTGGTGCTGGTCTAAAACTTATCTAAATTATGCAGTTCTGCTGAAATGGAATAACTGTTTGCTTCTGTACAGAGAGTGGTGATTACACAGATTACAGTGATGACGATTACCTGGAAACTAGGAGGAGAAGATCAAGACGGAATCAGAAGAGACAAGTTAATTATAAGGAAGATTCAGAAAGTGATGGCTCACAGAAAAGTGTCCGATACGGGAAGGAGTTAAGAGTTCATAAACGCAGGCTCTCCACTTCAGATAGCGAAGGTAAAATAAACAGTCCTGCATTTGCAGGAGCTGGTATATGGCAGCCTTAGCATGAAGAGAAAAGTGTATATAATTCCGAGATTTCAGAGAATCTTCTTTCTAGAGTTCCATGATGTTTCTCAGAAACTGTTTCCTTCTGAAACAGTCTGCTGGTACTGTGTGATGCACTGTTACAGTCACTTCTCAAAGTCATCGTTGTCCCTAACCCTGACATTGAGATCTGAATTTACTGTTCCTGGCAAGGAGTGCTGGGATTCCAAAATTGGCACTAATGTAACGTTTCACCAGTTTCTGTTAAGGGGTCACAGGTCACAAAGCTTTGTCCCATGAGTCTTTAAAGATTCTCTTTTGTCAGAGAAAGGGTGTTATGTCTGGTGCCCGGATTGTATTTGTGCTGGTGGTTAAGACTCATCTGATCTCCTGTTAGAAGGAGCTGTGATAGAATCACAGAATGGTTTGGGTTGGAAGGGACCTTAAAGCTCATCTAGTTCCAACCCCGCTGCCATGGGCAGGGACACCTCCCACGAGCCCAGGTTGCTCAAAGCCTCATCCAGCCTGGCCTTGAACCCCTTCAGGGATGGGGCATCCGCAGCTTCTCTGGGCAACCTGTAAGTTGTCCAGAGGAAGCCTGCTCTCAGTAACATCAGTCACACCACGAGTGTCTGGTCTGTGTTTAGATTTAAAATCAGCTTTTACAAAAGCAATCACTGACTTTGGGCGCTTTGCGTTCTGGGAGCCCAGCTTATGAGACCTGAGGTCTGGTTTTCAGAGACGCTGAGTGGTGTGGGTTGCAGTGGATGCCAGGCAGAGAATGGGCCGTGCTTGACAGGCTGAGCCTCTAATTTGTGGGTAAGTGTTAGAAGTGCTGGCCTGAGCTTACAGAGTGTTAGGGGATCCTCTGAGATAAAGGGAAACAAGAATGTAATGTAACCGTATAGTATCTCAAAAACTTGATTTTATACTCCTGTCTGTCCTCAGAAGTTCAGGCTCTGTGCTAAGAATTTGCTAGATGGTGGCTGAGTTTTTTTGCCACCTGTAGTTGTGACTTTGAACAGTGCCTGGTTGATGGTGTCTTTTCTCCGTGAAATCCCATTTCCTCAGGTATTTTTGGTACTGGCTTTCTGCCTATTAAAATCGACACCGTTTAGAACCACTTCAGTACTCTCCCACAGTTCCCAATTCCAGTACTCTCCCATAGTGAGTTACAAAATATGTAACTGTTACTGGAAATGTAATTATGTTGAAAATCCAGGATTTCAACATAATTGGTGTGAAAATGGTGTTTGCCGTTTGATTTTTCAGACTCTGTCTTTTCTTATCTAAGCCATCAAAGATGAGCGTAAAGGCTGTCGGTGTGTTGGCAATATTCCAGTTCGCAAAAAAAAAACCCCTCCCATTAAAGGGCAGCAAACTTCAGGTGACAGGCAGTGTTCGTACGCTTTGGAAGTAGTTGTGTGTAATTTCAGAATGATGGGGTATAGTTGTGTGTGTATATATATATATATTTTTTTTTTTTTATGATAGTGCAGCCATTATTTAGGCTCTCTGTTTCTGGAAGGGTGTAAAGCAGGTGCTGGGAGATTAAGGATACAGTTCTGCATTACTTCCAGCATGCAGTTATCACTTTTAGGAGGGAACACAGCTGCTTCCAAAGTCTCTGGTAGTCCTCTGATTGCAAACAGAATATCAATAGATTGTTGGTCATTGCAACTTGCGCAGTGTATTTAAAAAGTAAAAAGAATGCACTGGGGAACGTGGGGAAGGTTTTGGGAATGTGTGTGGTGAGAGAGAGAAAGATGGCTTTTTAATGTGTGAAAGATGAAAAATAAGCAAGTGTAACTGTTTTGGTTGTGCTCAGATTTGCTAATGGCTTTAAGTTTGCTGCCTTATTCCAGAGAGCTACACATCAAAGAACTCCGAAGATGATGAATCCACAAAGGAGTCAAAGCGATTGATTCGAAAACGTCGGCGAAGTACAGATGACTACTCTGAGGAAGAAGGAGAGGATGAGGAAGATGAAGGGAGGCCTGTCCGCAAACGCCTGAATCGGATTGAAACAGACGAAGAAGATAACTGCGAAAATACTAATGACGACACAGAAAACCCCGCTCCTGCAAATAAGCTGCCAGCACCACAAGCTCCTCAAGACAACACCAAGAAGCACTGCTACCGGATAGAAAGCGATGACGAAGATGACTTTGATAACGTAGGGAAAGTAGAGAGCCCTTTGGACTACAGCCTGGTGGATTTGCCTTCCACCAACGGACAGAGCCCAGGTAAAACCATTGAGAACTTGATTGGCAAACCGAGCGAGAAGACCCAGGCCCCCAAGGACAGCACAGCCAGCGCCAGCCTGGCGCCCAACGGGACGGGGAGTGGGCAGGAAGCAGTAGGGCCGGAGGAAGATGAAGATGAACTTTTGAGAGTGACTGACCTTGTTGATTACGTCTGTAACAGTGAACAGTTATAAGACTTCCATTTTTGTGCTAATTTATTCCACGGTAGCTCATACCAGCGGGCCAGTTATTAAAAGCTGTTTTATTTTTCCTAGAAAATTCTCCACTACAGTATCACTTTTTAGAAGCAAGAATTTCACCAGTCCTGCAGTCTTTCTGTGAAGTGACCAGTTTTGAACTTTGAAGATGAATTGCTGTAAATTCCCTCTCTTAACCCCCCCCCCCCCCTTTCTCCTTCCAAGTCCATGGTCCTGGGTAATTTCACTCACAAAAAACCTTATAACAACAAGAGATTTGTATATTTTTGACTTTATATTTCCTGAGTGCATACAAATTTGTGGAAATGGGTGGCCTAAGAAAGCATTCCAAATCGGTCAGGGCCCAAACCGGAACCAGGCTGGGTTTGGCTCAGCGGGTGGGTGGGCGGGGATGCAGAAGCACTTGTGCTTTAGCTTTTTTTCATATGAGATATATATTATATTTAAATGTTCACAACTTAGATTACAACTTAACAGACAGTTAAAACAAACAAACAAAAAAATTAATGTCTGTACTGTCGCATTTTGTGAGTTGTAGGTTAACATACCATAGCTCATTTTAGTAATCACCTTCATGGAAGCAGTTTGATTTTTAATACTGCAGGCAAACAGAATTATTAGAGGCCAAGAAGGTACCATAAACAAGAACTCTACTATCCATTATGACTTGCAGACTTTCCTAATAAACATCCTTTAAAGTGTTTGTACAGTAAAGTGTACTGTAATGAAGTTTTTGACAGTCGAAACACGCTAGCCATGCTCAAGCTCTCTCACGCATCGTTCATCAGACGGTCTTCGATGCACAGTGTCTAGTGGGAGGATGTATCGATCTTGACGTGCTGCAAACTTTTTTACAGACAAAAGAACCCTGCGGTAGCTGCCCGGCCACTCGAGTTTCACCATCTGTTGGAGTATTCTGGATCTGTTTGTACAGACAGCATTGACCACAGAATGACAGTGCATCAGAGGATTGAGGGATTTTTCAAATAAACCGTGACTGATCCATTCATGTCCTTAATATCTACTTCAAATTGAAGTAAACAAATGGAACAGTTTTCCTTTTGGAGGTTTTTCTGTTTGGGGTTTGTGTGTGTTTTTTTGTTTTGATTTTACTTATCTGCCTGGATGTATTAGCAGGTTTTGAATGTAGTGTTGGCCTTTGGCCATTAGAATTTTTCTTAAAATACATTTTAATAATTGTCATGTGACCAACTGATTTCAAGAAGGCAGTATTTCTGAGAGAAAACGCTTGACTCCAAGACATCTCATCAACTTTTGAGCAGGCATGAAGTGATACGTGCTTTTATTCAAGGGAAAAAAAAAAAAGATGACAAAAGGAAGAAAAAAAGCCAACATGGGGTACATAAAGTGCAGAGCTGAAATTTGTTTTGGGTAGCGTTCAGTTTTCTCTTTACTCTGATTTAAGATGCAGGCTGTAGCATTTGTACATGTTGTAGCACCCAGACAGCTCAAACAGATCTGCCAAACATTGAAATCCAAAAAAGGTCACATCTATTAATCCTTTTGCTCTGAGATTTGGATTTTTGACTGGTGTGTATGTCCATTGCCGGCAATGGATGCACCAAAACTGCTGCTGCCACCGAGGAGTGAGTTCTCCTTTCCTGCCCCACCCGATTCCCTTCCATTATATTGTATTTACTAGTCAGTCATTAAGCACTTCTGTTTTCTAGTAATAAAACCGGCATTAGGCCTTTACTAAATACCTCTCTAGAAAACCTAGATCCAAAAATTACCTACCTTCTGGCCTTGACAGTTTTGGGTTTTTTTTCCCCTCACCTCTTTCTCCACGAGTTCTATCAGAACCACTCCGTGACTCTTACTCATTTGGGTTCTAGCAGTGCACATATCCTGCTGGAAAAGTAGAATCAGCAGAGACACAAAAAGATGGAACTCCTTCATCCTGTGCTAAGCAAGCTTGTGATTAAAAAAAATGAGAAATCACTTGCTAAATGAGAACTTGATTCCCTTAAAGATTAAATATTTTTCCACCTTATCGATGTTGACTAGTAACAGTTTTCATGAGCAGATATTAAAACAGGGTAGTGAAAAGGCACAGAAGGTTTGAATGAGTTCTTAAAAAGCGTATGTAGCATTTTAAGCTACTCTAGTGTTTTTATTTTGCCTAAGTGATGCACAAATGTAGTTTCTACATTTCTAATATTGTTGTGTTTTAAAGCAAGCAAGAACATATGGCTTCCACTTTCCAACGTTAATAATTGCTGAACATTTTTCATATTTGCAGTACAAACTGATTCCTGTGCAGCAACACTGCACAACTGATGATTTGTCATTTCTTTTGGCAGTGCCATAATTTTTTTTTCTTTTTTTTTTTTGCTGCCTGATGGAGCCTTTTAGTATCTGATCAGTGCTGTAGCAAACATTCTTGCCTGTAGGGTGAACACCAAATCTTACATACTTTGTGGGCAAGTAATTGTGAATGTAGAAAGTTACAATACTGAATATACCAACCAGGAGAAAATGTTAGTACTGAGTTAGAGAATGATGTAAAAGCAGGAAAGACCAGAAAGCAGAATTGGAGCATTGAAGCTTACAGCAGGAGCGTCATGTTTTAAAAATGCAGAACGACAAGTTGTTACTTTCTAGAGGTCACTTTAAAACAAAACTAAACTTTTCTGTCTTCTAAAAATTTAGCTTTGGTACCTGGGGCATCCCCCAAGATCCAGAGTTTTTCCTTAGACCAGTGGGAATGTTGTACAAGGAAAAACTGCAAAAAATGTCCTAAAAATTTTTACATTTTCAGACTCACTGTTTCTCTCATTTCTAAGACTTCCTGCTTGCTGGAAAAGGCAGAGTCTCCTATTTAGAAAGATGCCATTTTCTGACATTTTCAGCTGACTGTGCCATGCAGGTTCATGCTGTTACACGTCACGAGTGGAAATGTCCTCCTGGTGTCCGTACAATCTTGTGCTCTTCTGTACTCATGGTGAGATCAGAAGTTAAATGGCTTTGAATATTGATCTTCAGGTGTGTCTTTGGGCTGACAAAAAGCTCAGACGGTATGAGAAACAATGAAAACTGGGCAAGGATTTTTATAACGTAGTGGGTTTAATGGGTAAAAGAACAAGCAGCTACTGGCTGAACATCCAAAGCATTCACGCAACAAACTCTTGTTCATTCCACACAGGTTGTCACTAAAAGCTTTGTCTTTTTAATTGCAAGCTCTTCAGAGTAGAACTGAGGGGGAAGATAGTGAATTTATTTCTGTGTTCAGTTTAAGGAGCACTGGGGAGGGGAAGAACCTATAAATGGAGTGGAGCAATGGGCTTTTTTTTGTGTCATCAAACTACCAAAAACCTGTTAGTGCTGGAATCTTGTAGGAAGATCAGTGCTGAACAATCAACTCTTTGATAGTTTGACTTTATTTATGTTGAATTACATTATAAAATCACTGCATCTTCCTGATTTTTTTAATGAAATGCTTGTTCTGACAGCAGTTGAGAGAAACAGATACTTCTAAATTGCTCATTTATGAAGTACATCACCTTCAAGATTTCTTTGGATTAAAGTGTCTCAGTTACTTTTCATACAGCGGGAGCTAATGACTTAGTGGGACTTGTCTTCTGTTAATTTCTAGTTGCTGTGTCTGAACTCTTGGCAAGAGACCTTACTCAAAGAAGCTCACAGGGAAAAAAAATTATGTTCACAAAAGAAAAAAATCATATGGTAATGGTACACTTCTGATTCATCTTCACATCTATCATTTGAACTACACTGGTATCCAGATGCTGCAACTGTTTAGTAATTTTAATAGTTCATCGTCAGGGTGTCCAGTTTATACCTCTGTTTTCAGGCGCTACTAACTTGGTTTTCAGTGCTCTTCAATAGGAAGGTCTGGTCTAAACTTTCAACTAATTGTTTCAAATGACATACTTTCATAAACTTCTTTTATGATAAGTAAATGAGGCATTTTTATGGCACCTGCTTTTTACATTTACTTTGTACACAGTCATTTAAATAAATCGTGGCAGTAATGCTAGTCCCTGGAACTGGTCTGAGGAAGAGATTTGCATCATCTAGTTCACAATGGCAATATACAGGCCTTGGGAATTGGTTTTGGTCCATGTGCAGTGACTACTATTCACAGGCTTGTAGTGTGTGGATATATAATGTGCAGTGTACACCCTAGATAGGTATGCTTCCGCTTCACTGGGTATATAAAATCCTTAGAGATATAAAAATATGTATAGAAAAGGTCAAATATCTTCAAACAAGCCAGTAACTTTCTGAAAAAAATTGTGTTGAGTATGGTGGGGGAAACTCCAGCAATTTATGGGAAGGAGCACAATTCTGTAATTCCTTAAGTTTCTAAAACTTCTACAGAAGCATTTAGGATATTGTCTGTAACAAAGATCTGTAGGATCAATCCTACACTTCCTGGTAGTCTTGCTTTTCTTCCTCCCCTTCCCTAACATTTGGGGTAGGGACTGTTATCTCACTTAAAATGTTGGAAGACAGAAAATAAAAAATCCAACAAATTATCCTTATTTTTTTCCAGTATATATTGAGGTAAGAAAAATTCTATAGGACTAATTTTTGGTGCTTTACAGTTTTGTACCCAATCTGAGTCCTAGTGGAGAGCTCTGACTTCAAAAATATTTATCAATTGTAAAATATTTCTGAAGCTGGACACCCAGCAGTTGGGGTATTGAAGGTTACTAGTCACTTCTGAAAATGCACATCACTTACCAAGCTCTTATTTTAGACTAGGTGTAACTAACTGAGAGAGTTCCGAATGGCAAAAATGTCAGCTTGGGAATTGTCCCAGTGCTTCAGAGTAATTTAACTTATTTTGTATATTGCAAAAGATGTATATCACTTAGTAAGACACTTAAAGATTGTGTACAGCTTCTGGGGGAAAGAATAGAACACTCTAACGTAGATAAGTTTTTATAATTGAATATGTGGTGTAAAGACTCCAGATTCAACTTCAATTAAAAGGAAATCCTACAACTTGGGTTTTTGACTATCATTTTGTAACTGCTGGCACCCTACCCCTGAGCTGAGGAGCAGGAGAGGGGGTAACAGAGCAGTTAGAGTGGACACGTGCTTAATGAAGGCCCACGTGTCTGTGAATATATCTGCTATTGCTATATATAACCCCAAAGGTTACTAACGAGAACTGAATGATGAGAGTCGCTCTGTTCGTTCAGTTGGTTTACTTTGTGCACTTTGCAGCACTTTGTGTATAGTCGGTCTCACTGGTTCCCCAGGTGCAGACAGAGTCGCGTTCTCCTGCTGTTTGAATGCTTGTTCGGGTAATGGCAGGAGATGGGGAATGGACGGAGGGAAGTGGAACGGAAAAATGTGTATGCAAACCCATGCCATTTGCAAAGACAGGTCTTGGACAGGCCAAAAGACTACTTCTGACTTGCCCTTTAATGACTGTATTTCCAATGGAAGGTCTCCTTTTAGGAGAGTCATCCTGATATCCTCCTCCTCTCATCCTGACTTTCAAAGCAATAGGAAAAACTCTTCACGGTCTCCCACCTTGAGGGAACTGGTTATGTTCCATCAGCGCGATGTGGAGAAAATTAGGATCAGTCCATAGAGTATTATGACAGTGTTCACCTCTGGGGACATCGGTCCAAGTCCGCACAGTTTGCTTTGTTGTTTGTTCCTGTGTCCCACACAATTAAGCTGATTAGTGATACTTAGATTAGTCTGTCAGAACTTAAATGGGGATAAAGTCCTTCTACTCAAACATACGCTAGGCCTAGTTACCAGTGCACCGTTTGTTTGTTAGAGCAGTTAAAAGTCCTGAATAGATACTAATCTGCTACTCAAGTTAGTGGTAGAAAAGGAAATCAAATCATAAAGCTATATGCCTTGTTTAGTTTTCCATCTCATACTTGTTATATGGACTCTAAACTTGTACAGTATCTTGTTGCTATCCTATATTATGAAAATGGTACTCCTCCCCCTAACTCGCATTAAAATAATTTGTGGTTAGTGCCAACGCGGTTGCTAGTTCCTACCTGTGTTTCACAGCCCTCCTACCGTAGCCAGGAGATGGTGTGTGACCAATTCGAAAGCATGGACGGTTCTCCTATAGTCACAGATCCTGTAGAACAGACAGACATGGGGTATGTTCATTGTCCCAGGTAACAGAACAGGTTCCTTGCTAGCAGAACGGTTATCTTCCAATCTTCTGTGAGAATTAGATCAAACCTGCCAGATAGGTCTCTTCAAATTTCAGATTTACTTACATGAAATATAGTTTTGTCTTACTCCTGTGTGCTGTTTATGTTTGCAAAGAAACCTGGAGTTCCTTAAAAGTGGTGTCATTCACAGTTGGCCTCATTTTTTTTGTTTTGTTTTGTTTTCTTTCTCTAAAGAGTTAACCTGGGAAAGTTCCATAAGCTGAGCTCTTTATGTCGAGTTTAACCCTTGCGTTTCTTGAGTCCTGAACTTTGGTTTTTCAATCTCTCTTCAATCATGACTTGTTACAATATTGAAGGGGAAAGGACCGAGGGGGGACACACTGTGTGAGATGGGGGGGGAGATGCATTGAGAAAACTGGAAGTGTTAATTCTTGTTGCACATAAATTGGGTGGTGCTTTCACTGTCTTCCCCCTCTCCACCGGTAAGATTATGTGCGTGTAAAACATGACGCGTTAGAACTTTTTAAAATGGAAGTCATGGTGGCCTCAGTGCTCAAAGGGTTAACTGCAGTTTATTAACAGCTAATGTTTTTAGATTTGCAGTACACAACTGTTTAAATACTGTATTCCTTGTAAATGAAGTAAAAAAAAAAAATGTTAAGGCTGGTGCCAATATTTTTGTTAATGACTTGTTCAGCGTTGTCTCTCACTACAGTCTGGTCAGAACTCTTTGTGTATAAGCTGGGCCTGAAGCCATTTTATAGCTTGTAGGCCTAATTGTGTAACTTTTCTTTCATAATGTTTTTTTGTTATAATATCTACTGTCATTTCTTTCATATAAATATGACATGTAAATTGTCATAATAAAAAAAAAGTTGAAATAACTTGATGTACAAAGTATAATGTGTATTGAAGAAAAAAGTGCTTTTGAACGGTCCTCACGTGCACGTACAGGAGGGATTTCTCTTTGACTTTTAAAATGAGTAACGGCTGCTGCACATCCTTCCAGCTGCTGCACATCATTCCAGCTGTGACGGTGACACCGCCTGCCGTGGGAATGGAGGACCTGTGTTCTATGTTCGTTTTGTTATGGCAGCTTAACTGGTGAGTTTTTTTTTCTTTCTTTCTTTGACCAGCTCTGGCAGACTGTGGGGAAGGCCTGATGGATTTATTTGGGATGATATTCTGCGTATATTCCATCTTCTATACAATTTTTGTATCTAATTTCATAGGGATGTTGCAGTCAGTTGACAAAAACCAGTAGCTTGAACAGGATTCAGTGCTTGCCTTATGCTACAACATCCATTTCACTTGCTGTTGGCGTTGTAGAATTGCTGAATTAGCGGTGAATTCTTACAGCCAGAGAGAAAATCCGTTTGCAAGGGCTGTACTTGCAGCTGGCGCCGTCCAGGTAGGCTGCTCCAGCATAGATCTGTGAGGTGTCCACATGAGAGAGGGGCGAGGTTCATTTATTTAGACTGAGATAAGTAAAATCACCAAGTGGAAGCCTGCAGAGAAGCGCTGAAGATGTAGATGTTCTGACACACGGTTATGGCAATGGACACCAATGACGTTTTAGGACTTTAACAGGAAAAAGTCGGGGAGAGAGAAGTGAATCGAAGAAAAGGATGATTTCTCTCTGTGTGAATCAACTGTCAACCGTTTTTTCTTTGAACACATCTGTGGTTATAATCAAGCTACTGCGTGTTCCTGTAGCGATGAGAAATTGCTGTGAAATCCATCCTCTTGCTCCAAATGAAATGCAAAAATTCTACATTTGCATTTTTTGAGGGGCTCTGGTGTTTTAAGTCTGAACTGGCTGCCAGTCAGCAGGCAGTGCCGTGCAGTCAGTGGAGAGAAAGTCTCCCTCGGGTGGCATGGTGGGTCGTATCCTCTGTCCTAAGATGAATCTTAACCCTGTGAATATACCCGCGTCTCTCTGTTACCTCTAAGCACAGCCCTGGTTGACTAAGTCACTCTTGGACATCCATCAGTGTGGGGGTGAATGGTAACTCACTTTTTAAACCTCCTACAGCTGAGGAAAAGAGATTTCAAAAAAGAGCTTTTCTTTTTCATTCTGTTTCATTTATAAACTTACAGGAAATGTCTGCCTCCCCACTCAAAACTTCTGTTAGATGCAACACTCAGTACTGGGGTGTGAGGTATCCCGATCACGTAAACAAGGAAGATGCAGATTTCTCCTCCTCCCTAAAGCCTCGGCCTCAAAACCATCTTCACAGCCAGGGCTTAAACCATCCTTTTTCCTGTCGTCTTTTGGAGGAGCGATATGTGGCACAGGAAAGACTCACATTTGTGTGCAGGAGGAGAAACAAACTCTGCGTTGCTCCGCTGCAGTGGCTACACTCAACTTCAACCATTCAGAAATTTTAATTCAAATCAGTCTAAAGGCGTTGTCGTGTGATTTCCAGGGGTGGTGAGAGGTCTCCGTGGCTGATGTGGGCAGCGATGTTAGATAAAATGGGATGGACATGAGCAGGAATGTTGATTTATAACTGCTAAGTGTGGTGAATGTGTTTCCATGTATTTGCATCTCTTCCCACCAGCTGCTGCAGTCTGATCTGTAGTCATGGATGAATCATGGATTTTTGTTTCCAGATGAGCACTTGTCTTGGCACAGCAACCTTGAAGATGGTCAAGAAACTTCCTTTTCCTCATCTCCTATTGCCTCTGTAGGTTTTTTTCAAGCTATTTCAGCAGTGCTTAAAGATCACTTTATTGTGGAAATAGCTTTGCTTTTGGTCAAGGTGGTTATTTGTATGAATAATAATTATTTGCGTAATTATAATCGAAAACAGATAGGTGTGTCTGAGGGGCTTTCCAAAACATTTCAGTAAGTTCAGCCTAAAAGAACCACGTTACATTCTTCTTCCCCCTGATTTCTTTAAACATTTTATTCTTCCAGAATGTGCTGCTTTGTCTCTTTGCTATCCACCACTGTAACTAGGAAAGTCCAGAGAAGGGAAAGATGGAGACCTAATTTTGTTAAGGTTTATATCTGCGAAAACCTCAGTTTGCACGCAGGTAGGTAAAGGACTCCTTAAAAGTAAATTCAAACTGATCATCGAATCATAAAATAATTTATATTGGAAGGGACCTTAGAGATTATGGAGTTCCACCCCCTGCCATGGGCAGGGACACCTCCCACTAGCCCAGGTTGCCCAAAGCCTCATCCAGCCTGGCCTTGAACCCCTCCAGGGATGGGGCATCCACAGCTTCTCTGGGCACCCTGGGACACTGCTCACATCCGTGTGTATCAGGCACGGGGTGCTGGCCATCCACCTGAAACTCCCTTTCATAGCCACCGAAAAGCTGCTGTGTTTGTTTTTTCCTTCACAAGTCCACCAGAGGTGTACAGGCCCACACGCACACCCTGCTCGTCCCTGTCACCGGGCTGTGCTGTCAGCGATCGCCTCAGCGCTGCTCTTCGCTTTTTTTCCCAGATAATGAAAATTTGACTGAAAAACTGCCAACGACAGCTGCTCCTGGACCGCAGACCGCACCGCTCTGGAGGGAGGCCCCGATTTACCCTCAAGAACACGGAAGTTTTGCAGCGGAACCCCGTCCCCTCCCCTGAGGGACGATGACAGGCGACGCCCGCCCTCAGGGCGGGAACGGCTCCAACATGGCGGCGGCGCGGGCACGTGACACCCATCCGCACCATAGAGATGTGCCTAGAGCGGGGCGGCTGGGGAGGACTTCCGCTTCCCTTTAAGCCTCGCCGCGCTTCCGCTTCCGGTAGCCGCGAAGGAGGAGGCGATGGTGGAGGAGGGAGGCGGCGGCGGCGCCATGAGTTTCCTCAAGCGGTTCCCGCCGCCGGCCGAGGGTGTCCGCCACCAGCAGGCAGACACCGAGGCCGTGCTGGCGGGCCGCACCCTGGGCACGGGGACACTCTACATCGCCGAGAGGTGAGGGGGGCAGAACCGGAGGCTCTGTGTGCGTGGGGGGGTTACGGTACCCACATAGGCCTCGGAGTGTGGGGGCTGCCTGGCGGGGACCGTGGGTGCCGCCGTGAGGGGACTGCGGCTTCTCCTGAGGGGACTGACTTTTGGGGGGCTTCCCCTGGGGTCGGTGGAGATCAGGCCGGGAGGGCGGGGTGTGTGTGGGTCTCTCTCCTGAGGGGTTCTGTCCCCTGAGGGGAGTGTGGGGCCCACCCTGAGGTGGCCTGTCCCCTGAGGGCAGTGTAGGGCCCGCGCTGAGGTGACCTGTCCCCTGAGGACAGTGTCGGGCCCACCCTGAGGGGCTCACTCCCCCCCGAGGTGACCGTGGGGGACCTGAAGGGTTCTGCCCACAGGGGGATGTCGGTGACTCAGATGAGGGGCCTGATGTGGAGGGGAGACCCTCAAAGAGGGTTGTGAGGAGCAATCCTGTATGACAGCAGTAGTTTTCTGTGGCTGAACTAAGGTATTCAAACCCAGAGAGTCAGATCTGAGGTGAATTATCCTGATGTAGTTGGGGAAAAAAATGAATACCCGNTATTTCTGTAGTGGGAGAGTGTTGTTAGAACAAAAACATCATCTAAAATGGGCACTGAGGAGCGGATTGTCTTTTACAACCTTTAGACTCTGAAGCGTTGATAAAATGGGTAACAATAGTTGTGGGGCTCTTGCCCCACCTGAATGTGTTGGTGATGTCGCACTCCTCTTGGAAAGGATTCTCTCTGGAATTTCACTTACAGTTTGTTTAGTTGTTTGGTTGCAGATACGAGGGCTTCTGTTCACGCAGCATCTCCTCTCAACACAAATAATGTTGAGTTTCCTTGGAACTTGCTTTCAGTAGATTCCTGTGTGAGGCACAGGTCTGTCAGCTTCCTCCCAACATGTTTTGAGTGCATCGCAGAGCTCTTACCAGAATGAATAGAAAACACCAGCATTTGCAGGAGTGTCGTGCTGTGGGAGAACTGGGCAGCCGGGAGGACAATGCAGCTTTGGATCCATGTAACTGACTCTACATCAACAGCTGTAAACATTGAGAATTGGCCAGTCGAGGCTAGGAAAGAAATTCCTCGCTCCCACTTCACTAGCTCTCCCTCTCAGCCTGATTTCCCGAGGCGAGGAGTCTTCTGTGACCTTTTCATTGGTTTTGTCCCTCTGCAAAAACTTGTCAACGCTGAGTTTTGCACATGGCGCAGGTCTCGCTTTCTGCCCCTCGATATTTCTGTTTGCTGTGAGACCTCATTGATCACAGACACCCAAAACTAGCTTGGGTTGGATTTCTCGGCTGCTAGAAAGATCTTTCTCCTGTGAAGGAGGTAGCAGCCCAACAGAGACAACTGTCCTGTCTCTGGCTGTGGTTAGGGATAAGAATGAAAATGGGGGGAAGCAGAGGTTACAACACGTAAGTTGTGAGACAGAAGGAGCCATAACCTGGCTTTTTAGCTCTGCTGATCACAGAGCTGGTTCTTTTTCTATATACAGGTTATATCCATATCAGATCTAGAATTCTTCAGAAGATAGTGACTTTCCTTTCATAGCGTTTTCTTTATCTTGACAAACCACAGAACATTTAATAATTTGAATTATAAATCACACTCTGGACCCTCTAGTTATTTTGGGGATGATAGATATCTACAGAGAGGAGAAAATGAAGGGATAGTGAGAAAAATTCAGGGTTTAGTGTAAATGTGATAAAGCTGAAATGTGTTTAGGGTGCTGAGCTTCATGTTCTTTAAGAAAACATTTATTTTACCTGAGCCATCAGCTGATGTGGTTGCAAGGTCCTGTTAGGGCAGATCCAGCACTCGGTGTGACCTCAGAGTGGGTTAAGTGCCTTGTCCAGAGTTACTCACTTTTCTGGGGTTGGTTTGCTTTTCTGCAGGCATGCGTCAGGCACCTTAAGATTCCTCTGTTAGTTTCTAACTTGTCTCTTTTGTTGTTTTTTTTTTTTTCCTTCTTGTTAGTCGCCTGTCTTGGCTGGAGAACTCTGGAGTTGGCTTCTCCTTGGATTATCCCACCATAAGTTTACACGCCGTCTCCAGGGACCTGAGCGCCTACCCCCGGGAGCACTTGTACGTCATGGTGAATGCCAAATTCGAAGGTATGCCCGGAGCGTTGCTCAGTGTTCCCACGCAGTCCTGAGAGGCATGATTTCTTCTTCAAAAAGAGTAAATTTTGGGTTTAAAAATTATATGCGTCATTCAAGTAATAGCTTGTATTTTTGTTTTGATTTCCCTGAAAGATAGTTATTTTAGAAGTGTGGCTTTGCATTTGTTTAGAGTCACTTCTGTACTGTTCCGCCCTCAGCGTGTGACTACGTACAGCTTCATCCGCTGAAAATTGGTTCTCTGCTCTCTCATCGTCATTTTAAGCAGTCTATTTCCTCTTCAGTCTCCCTGTGATTCCAGCTTAGGCATCATTTTTGCTTTATTGAATTTATGTTAATGTTGCTGCCCTCTCCGGGCTTTATGAATTCCTGCTGTTTCACATTAGCTTAGAAGCTTTCATTCATTTTCTCCCACAGCTTGCTTAAAAAAAAAAAAAAGGCAACAGCTCATGTTACCAGCCTTAATGGATTTTGTAGATTTCCCACAGAACCAGCTTTTTGACAATTCTTGCTTTGACATAATGAAATAAAAAGCTCGTTTTCTCTATTTGTATGAAGTTTTTCTATATTTTTGATGTATGATTTCTTATTTTCTCCTGGCAGATCTGTTAATATTTTAAGTGTGTCATAAACTGCCAGCTCAACTGAAGAGTAACGAGTGCTAAGGCTGGAACAGATCTCCTTTTCCCCCTCATGCCTACTAGTCATTGTAGTTAAAGGTTAAAAAATTGGCATTTAATTTTTCTTTAAATAGTCTATATACTGAAAGTACTGACAAGACTCTGAGGAGGCAGAGGCGGTTTTTAGCTATTAATACTCTTCGCTGTTTCCTTCTCTCGTGTTACTGATGTTCTCTGACAGTCTGTCACTACATATAATAAGAGGATGCGGACGTACACCTCTTGGTTCTTCCTCATTTTCCTCTAATTGTGTTTATTTTGAAGTCAACTGATCCTACTCTGAAGAAATAATTTTTTTTCAGCTTTTAATTCATTCTGATAATGGTTTTTAAAAATATGGATATCCTGTGATAATTCTTATGTGTAAATCCCTAATAGACTTTTGTTGGGTTTTTTGTGGTTTTTTTTTTCCTTTTAATATGTGGACCCTGTCTACAGTAAATCTCCTACAGCTAGTAGATTTGTTTACTTTTAAGTCTGTCCCTGGCCTGCGGTTTTAACTGCTGAATGGTGTTAAACCCAAACCTTTCCTCTTCTTTGGCTGCAGGAGTCTTCGTTCTTAGTTGGGCAGGGTACATTTTGTTCTTCCTCTGAAGGTTTTTGTTGTGCTCTGTGTGTGTGCGCCTTATCCTCGCCCCTTTTTTAGAAAAAGGCAGTCAGAGATTGACTTCAGTGAAAACAAAGAGCTGGACTCAGCAGAAACAAGCTGTGCCTGCGGGTGGCGGTTGGAAAAGGATTGGGTAGCTTCCTTGGACACCTCGTTTTTTGGGGACAACTGGCCGGCAGCTTCTTGGCTTCTTCATACTCTTGGTGGTGCCAATTTTGTATGTGGTAAAAGCCACTTGCAGTGGAACAGCCTTAACTGGATTCCTCCTTTTCTGTAGAAGAGAATGACACACTTTTGAAGCTGTCAGTGCAGTGTCCCCAGCCACAAAGTGATGAACCGTAGCCGTCGTCTTGGTGGTTTTTATATTTATGGAAAGTCAAACGCCATGTTGTTGCTTACTTATTCGTGGACGTAATGCACAGAAGTCAGGAAGCACGGTTTTGCCCACGGTTGTCGTTGGCTCTGGGTGTACTTTCCACCTCTGCTGTCTTGCTGGCTGGCGAGGAACAGGAAAAATGGAGTAGAGATCCTCTGCAAATGTCACAGTTCAGTGGCTTTAAAAAAAGAAACATATATATCATCCTGCAAGTAAAGGGTAGTGATTGTAAATTGTGTTTTTTTGAGCAGAGTTGTTTTGAACAACAATCAGGCAGTTTTCCTGGAGTACGTAAATACATCATGTAAACGTTTCAGAAATCTAAAATCCTCAAATTATAGAGAAGTTTTCACGTGCGTTGCAAGTGTTGTCAACATGCTGCAAGGGATCTTATCCGTAATGTGGATGGGAGTGGGTTGGTTTGTGCCTCTCACAGGTTTTGTCCACGTTTTTGATTTGATTACATGTGTGTTACTGAAAGAATAAACAAATATGTCTTTTTTGGACAAAATAAACCTGTTTCTTTTAAATCTTTCAATTTCCTAAAGAAGAGGAGACAAAAGAGGCTCCCATGGCTGAAGGGGAGGAGGAGGAGGAGGACAATGATGACGATGTTGAACCAATTGCGGAATTCAGATTTGTACCTAGCGACAAATCAGCCTGTAAGTGAAGAGGGAAATCGTGTTTTAGCTTAAAATCCTGAATATATGTGGAAGACACTCCTTTAGTGTTCTTCTCCAATTATTTGATTTCTGTGTGCTGAAAAGAACAAAGGAAATTGTTTTACCTTGCTTGAAACTGGAATATTTCAAGCAGCTGCTTCTTAAGGTAGTTTCCAGTGCTATAAAATAGACTTTTAAGTATAAATACATGACACAGATAAGATTATCTGTATACATCTGCAGAGAATTTGTATGGGAAACATCTTTTGAATTACAAATTCAGCGATATTTGAGTCAGAGACAGTTTCATTAGGAACTAATGTCCAGATG